>BQNB010001754.1:0-2500 GCA_026074375.1 Tanacetum coccineum | reverse complement strand
GTCTTTTTTTTGTTTTTTTATTTTGTTGTTTTTTTTTTTCTTTGTTTTTGTTTTTTTTTTTTTTTGTGTGTGTTTGTCTTTATTTTTTTTTGTTTTGTCTTTGGTTTTGTTTGTTGTAACTTACAAGAAGGATGTGAGGTATCAGAGTTGTAGAAGTCTTGAAAAATGTTCTATAGCTATCTCACTGTCTTTACATATGTTGGTTCGAGTATGTGCATTGTAGCTTATGAATCTTACAGTTGTTCTTGATCCAATTGTTGCGACCATCGAGATTACCTATATAAAAGGGTTAGTGATAATCAACATGTATGGATGAATGTGTCTTTGTCACTTCGTCAAATACGGTGAATTAACCACAGTTCCCCGTTGATCAGTATAAATATTGGCATGTGTTCGGGTTTGATTTTCAAAGAATTTTCTTAGAAAGGGGTTTCGCAGTTATTCTAGCCTTTCTCATTACGGTGCATACTCAAAAGCAGACAACACAGATAAGAGTTGAACGGAAGTTACTATCTTTCATGTTTAAATCAATCAATTCGTTATTTCTGTTCAGCTTTCCTATGTTAGATACCTTGTGTGGCTTCCCATAGAAATAAGTTTGAAAATTGATTAAGAAAATCATAGTCGGTGTCGTTAAGATGCAAAACGATTTTTTATACCACCAACAATTTTCTCTTTTTCAAAATTCATCCGTCAATTCACAAGTTGGACTGAATTGATATCCAGTGTCAAGTCACCTACCGCAGAGCTGGTTTGATGTTGGCTCTGGAAGGATTTTCATCATCATTGTGAATACTTTAGTATCACTCTGATGTTCTGGCAATATCACAAGGATAATGCGTAGGACTCTTAAGTTATTACTTGTTTTCACAATGTTTGAGGAACAAATATAATTCCATAGTGTCCTAGTGAGATTTATAGATGATCTCTTTTGGCTCTAGGCTCAATAGTGCATATTTGGTTTTAGTAATCGGAGGCTAGAGCAGACTTCCACCTTTTTCAATACCAACTAACTCGGAGTGAGAAAGTCGACAGAAATGCATGTAATCTCCGTAAGAAATGAAACAAAAGTCTTTTAAGAGACCTTTAGTGGCTGGGGAGGGTTATGCATTGCGTTACCAGGTCCATGACGACTGTCTTCAATACCAGACAACAGCTTAATGTTTCTGACAGTTTATGGATTGACCCGGTTTCTGCCTACGTGTAAGGAGGGCTTCTTTCTTTTCACCCTTTATCTTACCTTTTCTTTTTCATTCTTTAAACCATTTAGTGCTTACCAAGAATTTATGACTAAAACCTTGTTGGGATTGTTCCAGTACTAGCTCCATCTCAGTCGGTACTATTCCATTTTCTCATTTTTCTCCTTTTTTATTATACCTAAGGACTTCTATTCAATCTAATGGAATGTCCCTGGGTAGATTCCTCTAGTTCTGGCTGGATCATGGGAATGAATTCCTATATCTAACCACCTTATAACTCCAAGAAATTAAATACATGGTCTGTCTTTTGGTATCATTCACAGCCTTAAACCATTTGAAATTTAGAAATGCTCCCCCTGCATATGTGCATCGATAATAAAAAATGTTTAACACATACGAGGACTGGAGTTCACATTTGAGTCTTAAAGATCACATTATACAAATTATATATATTTTAATCACATGTTCTCCCTTTATCAAAAATATCAAATCGTTTGATATTTTAGATATCAATTGATTCAAATATAATGATTTCGGGGGGGGGGGGATGTTCTAATTATATATCAAGCCTATTATTGGAGCTTTTTAATGCTCCCCTCAAATTGTGAGGGAATTATATGGTGTTTGAGTACGGTAATTTGAAAATTTTGAATTTACTTATAAATTCTTGAAAATTCGTACGCAAACACTATATAAGCCTATTTCTAGTCTAACACTATTTATTTACATATTCACAAGAATTGTAATTATGAGAGAAAGACCTGAAATGGAGAAGGAGAAAATATGACAAAGTCATATTGTCCATTCAAGCAGCCTGAAGTCTTCTCCGTATTCTCTCCCACTAACAAATATCTCCAAGTTCCTCATCAAACTTCTTTCAAAGAGCTGCTGATCGATCGCCTTGATCATGATGCGAGACATTTTCCTGTCTAATTTACTCCATCTTCTTTTTGGCAAGTAATCCATCTCTAAGCTAGAAGCAATATCATGAAGAACCCTTCGAACAAATGAGAGTGTGTCGTCACAAAACTTGTAGAGTTCATCTGAGCGCATCAACCTGTTGCTTTTGAACTTTTCTTGATATATGATTCCTTATGGATTGTTGTATGTAGTGTATGGGGTCATGTTGGTGATGTCGGACCTGAAAGTCTTAGTTTGGTTATATTAAGCTTCTTCTGGTAGCTTTCCATTCCTAGTTGAAGGTCTTCCACCGGCTTAAGAATGACTACACTTCTGGTAAACATCTGCAATGTCACATTCAAGTCGTAAATGACATCTCTTTCCAAATTGGAGAGCTTCTT
>BQNB010001753.1:86298-134183 GCA_026074375.1 Tanacetum coccineum | reverse complement strand
TTTTTTTCAAAACAAACAATTGTTATAAAGTAAAGTCTAGTAAGATGTACTTAAAGCAATATTAACGGGTCTTACAAGGGTCGTCCGATGAAATTTGATGGCCCTGTGCCAGATTTCTAAAACATGCCATTTTAAATCGGAATTGAAGTATGTGTAAAAATTGTGAACTCTAATTATATTATGCTTTTGTTTTAATATCGATCGAATGACACATCCAATCTTCTTAATGTTTAAATAAATCTTCAATACTTCTAAGTATATCCATGCACTTTTAAATACTTTTTATAAGATAAAGGGTAAACACCATTTATGGACAACTTACTATTTTTAGTGTCTCATTATGAACTATGTACTAAATTAAATACCATTGTTAACAACCAAACTCGCTGATAGCCGGTATTTTTTCATTTGTTACCGGTCAAACCGGTCGTGTTGATTTTCTACTGGCCAGTCAATATATTTTTTTCCACGTCAATAATTAACACATGTGGTTTGTTTTTCCCTCCCATTTGTTTCCCTTCAAGTTTCCTTTTACTTTTTACAACGGTAACACTTCCAACTATTAATACTTTCAACTATTAACACTTTCTCTTCAAGAAAATGAATTTAGATCTCAAGAACCAGAATGATCAATGGGAACTCAATCTTGATACAGATGGTTTCGATCTCAGATTAACACCTGTTCTTCGTCCCTGTAGCAACACACGTGTTTAAACATCCACGATAACCCAAAATCCAGTTAGGATAATACCCGGTCTTGCGGGTATTTTTCAAGCAGCCAAGCTGCTTAAACAAACGGATATTTAGGATTGTGGGGAAGGGTATGTAATGTCGACACAAGAATATATTAAGAAGGTGGTTGAGGATGTGGGTGAGGGTGAGGATTTTAAGAGTAGGTCGTGGGTTAGGGAGACTAAGTATGTGAATGCTAATGGTGGCATTGTGAGTGGGTGTTTATGAGACATCAAGAACTTTATCAAGAATGGGAAACTTGACCAAGTTGTTGCAATAGTCAAGTCTTGTACTTCGAATGTGATTGGCGATCTTGTAGTGACTCTAAAAGATCTCTCAGGCACAATACCTGATACAATACATCACAAAGTCATTGATGAGGGTGGTTATGGAAAGGATATTATTGTAGGATCTGCCTTGATACTTGATAATGTTTCAGTTTTTACTCCTAAACCATCAATGTATTACCTTAACATTAGAATGAGAAACGTGGTTAAGGTTTTCCATAAGGATATAGTTCTTGGAAGTGGCAGTGGTGTAGGTGGGAGTGAAATGTTGATGGAAGAAGAAGAAATAGTGAAATTGATAGAAGAAGAAGAAATGGCTGATTTGGAGTTGCAGGTTTGTGGGAATGTTACTGATCAAGATAAAGAAGCGTTAAACCTCGCATTGGAAGAAAAAGCAAGGCAAGCACAGGTTGAACATGTAAGTTGTATCATGTAGTTTCTTTATGTTTCTTTATTGTATCATGTAGTTTCTTATGCTAAATGAACCTTTGACTTTGCAATCAAATGGAAATGCAGTCAACGAAGCATTCATATTTGCAGTCAAATGGGAATGCTCAATGCATTTAGTTACATTCCAACTTGGACCCCCAATGGTTTAGTAACTTAATCTAAAAGTAGTTACAATGTATTTAGTCACATCTATCTTTAAAAACCCCCATAATTTATTATGCAGGTATTAATGAGAGAGTCTCATCATCTCCTATTTGCAATCATATCTTCTGAGTTTCTACTTTCAAGACCAAATGAAATACCCAATGAAATTTACTTCACTTATTTATATCTGTCTTGTGTTGTATTCTTCTCATAATTCATCTAAACTCTCTTAGATTCTTATTCAATTCAATGGATACTTTTGAAATGTGGACATATGGTAATTTAGTTATACCTTGACCGAGGACAAATTATTCCAGGCTCAAAAGATCTCTTTGTGTGTAGGTTTGGAGTAATCTCCAAGAGTACGGATAGGATTCGCGTCTCCCATAGTGGTTGACGAGAATGGATTACGAAACAAATAACACAAAGAAAAGATAGACTACAAGAAAGCTAATATACATAATTAAATTCTTACATGAACTGATTCAAGCGAGTAGAACTAAGTTAAACTATGATCTAAACCTAACTATTCCCCGGCAGTAGCGTCAAAAACCTGATGTGAGGGTCGTAGAGACTTCTACGAGAAGTTTTACAATCCCCTAGGCAGTGTACCTAATCATTGCAGTGTAATATAGGCAAGACTCGGGGGTTGTTATCGTTCTCTAAGGGAATAGGTTGGGAAGGCTTGATCACAGTCTAATAAAATTCTAGAGGTTGAGAGAAGATTATTTTTGTGTTTTTATATTTTATAAAAGCAAGTAAATCTATGGTTTGAGATGTTGGTTTGTTTAACTAATTACTAAACTAATTAATATCTAATCTACTGGTGATAACTTTATGATATGCAAATGTATTTACCTAATCATACACTACTCCTCAGATTGCTTCTCATAGATCCGTTGCTTTGTCACACTTGTGATGATATGTGTAAGTATTTCCTAGGTCATGAACTGATTACACGAACCCGTCGTCTATTCAATATTCCGTTAAGGCGGCGCACCAATAAGGTAGAATGAAGACTATTACAAGGCCCGTAAGAGTATATTAAATGCATGTGAAATAACTTAAGAGGGATCAACCATATAGTGGGTAAGGTAGTATGAAGTCTGTTACCGATGGTAACCTTTCTACACTACTCGCGTTTCCCTAGACATATCAACAGCGATACAGACAAAAGCTGGTTTTCTAAAGCCTAACGCGCACATTCATCAACAAGAAGCAACATCAAAAGGATCTACAACCTAAGTTTCATGCAATCATAGATAAAAACAAAAGAGGGTTTAGTTGTAACATCTCGTATTTTACGGTCAATATTAAATCTCGACTCCATTCCTATTTTTGTCTTGAATAAAATTTTTGTGTTTTACTTGTTAGCCGATTTGGTAAAAATTGTTATTTTAGTTATTTGTGTGTCGTGATTCGGATATTTATTTAAAACGAAAAATAAGGTCATATTCTTAATAATCATAATAAAAGTACAAAATTTTTAAACAAGCTGACTCAACATATGTTTAATGGATTGTAACTTATAGTTGCCATTGCTAGAAGTACAGTTTGAATGCAATATATAATCTTGATATGATTACAAAAGAGCAATATTTAACATGCTAAAAAAGAGTAATGGGTTTATTTTTTTCATTTTGAATCTACAGCTTCCAAAAAGCCAGAAAATCCAAAGGGAAAATTCAAAATTTAGGGACTTCAAGTCCTACCATAACTGCATTTTGTCTCTCCAATTTCTTGGCATCCAAAATTAAAAAGTAACACCTCTGTCTATGCAATACTACATCTTGCAACTACAAGTTGTCGTTTAATTTCTATGTCCACTAAGATAGATAATTTGGAGTAGAAAGAAAAGTCATGAGTGCTACTTGATTCCTTAGGTGGTTTCTTTACAGCACCGATGTTCTCATCGCAACATTTTAGATTTGTCAATTTAATGTACATGAAATTGGATTTATCCAATTTTATGCCAATAGCTTCACAAATATTAATCCAAAAACATCAAGAATTTAGTCCCTTCTTATATACAAAGTTCATTTGGGTCCTGCAATGTGTTAGCTAAACAATAATATTTTCTATAAAATAAATAAGTTACACAAGTCCACTTTTTCTTCAATAAAAAAATAATAATCAATAGTCATAGGGAAATCAAATTTTAATCTTGTGTGAAATACATATACGCAATCTCAACATCATTAACATTCAACATATCATATGCACAAATAACTAATGTTGTTTCATATTTTATTGGCTCAAATTAAAGAAAACAATTTTAGCAAACATATTCTTTTAGACAATTTAACTTAAGATTAACACCTACTTGAATGATTAGCCATAACTTTTGTAGGACAAAACATTAATAGTAATGTGTACGAATCCAAATTAAAACATTCATTTTTATGCAAATAGGGTTGTAGGCTTGCAACAACAATGGTTCAAGTTAAACCATTAAGATCCACGTATCATCATAAAAGACAACATATAAAGGTGGCAAGATAGAAACTTATGTCAGAGGATATAAAGTAACCCCGAAAACTGCTTTCAACCAAACATTGAGACTATTATTTTCAAATTTTTGTAATCAAGTAACGTATGAGATATTTATATAAATTCTGGAAATAAGATGTGACCAAAAAGTGTTCACGCCCAACCCATCGCTTTTGTTTGACCCTACGAGTTCTATCGACTGCCCACTCAGGCAACTACCAAGCTTATCATAGCAACCTACCCAGCTTATCATAGCCTACTTAGATGCTTAAAAGTCTAAAATATAAATAAATACATTATCCTTAATATTGCACCATGTATCCCCCATTTATGTAAATTAGGCAATAAAAATTCATTGTGATCTCATCTAGATATGGTTAAAAAAAAGGATACAATGTATTAAATAGCACTTAAATAATAGCAGATGAAATGCAATCAACCAAAGTTGTCGGTTGTTAAACAAAAACACCTATCAAGAAGTCATGCCATGTATATATAGGTAACATGCTGTTTTCACCTAATTCTCCAAACCTTGTTGCAACTACAAACTGAAGTAATCAATTTAAAATCATATTATGCTAAATTCCATCATGAAAACAGTTAATGAAGCTCTAAAAACTTCTAACAACTAAGAAATCAATAAGTACCTAAAATTTTCCTACAAAATGCTACAAAATATCACTATTTGTTTTTAATTTACATCAAATGTGAGTTTGGATTTCCATATGTTTTTAATTTATCTTATGCAATTAGGCTAAAATGAAAACACATGGATTTAAGCTTTCAGAATGTTGTTAAATTACCTTTTGAGTGAGTTTTGCCGGCTCAAGTTATAAATAATCCTTTCACTGCATTTCTCATGCATCTCCTGTTAACAAAATCATGTATAAAGTAAATTATCATATTTATGGTTTTCTTCTTGATACGATCTCAAGTTTTTCCCTAATTAAAAAACATACAGAATTTCATCACTCACGACGACAATGGAGGTTGTGAGGAGTGAGGACTCTAACTGATGTGGGTCCACATAACTGGTCATTAACAAAACTTGAAGATAACCTTCTTGCTCTACCTCCTCTTTCAGATCTTCCATCAGAAAGCATATATGCGGGGCTGACCTATTATTTGACAACTGCAATTGAATCATTGACGCATAGTAATGTCTTTAGAACCATGTCGTTAATGCTTCCAACTGATGTGTAACTATGAACACAAGAAAAGAATTATGATGGAAAAACTCGTCAATGTATTTGAAAAATGGGTAACACAGATTGCCATGTTACACAATACACCATTAGTCCTAAATAAAGGCACCCAAGTATACTTTTATGCATAAAACCTTGTGAATCATTTTATTACGTATAAATAATGGACATAACTGTTAGCAGGATCAACCCGACATGTCCCGTACTCCCAGTTCAACCAAACCACCTGTATCTCCCCAACATGCCCAACCCATACCTCTTGCTACCTTTAATCGCCATTATATATATCGTTAACTATGGGATTTCAGAAGGTTAAATAATAATTTATACAAAATAAATATAATGAGATGAGATCAATGTTATAGTAATATACAAGAGGGCATGCACTTGAAGCGATATTTTTTATAATTTTCTATAACAATATAATTAATCTTCACGATTACCATAAGCTTCAATATAGTTCCTCAAAAGACATACTGTCTGGCTGTTCCGCCATTTGCTTTTGAAACTACTATAAAAGCACTACTAAAAAATAATTTCTGGAACTCATGTGTACAAAAGTAAAAAAGAAAGCATATTGGAGTTCAAGTTGCACTTTGACAAACACAGCCTTGCCAAGGCTTTTCACATTTATTTAGACTCCTCCTTTGAGTTAATCTACATGTCCTTAATTAACAATTTCTCCTCTGACATTGTAGTTATTGGTTACTCAACTCTCAAAAGTTATACATGCAAGATAATATTATTGTAAGCTACCGACCACCAACTGTTTCATGGTTCAACTAAAGCAATCAACTAAAAAGATAACAATAAAATCACACAACCTTCAAGCAGATTAACTGGGATATAAGCACTCACCAATAAATGGATCTCTATCTAAAGCGGCCGCAACTTAGTCTAATGCATCATGCGATCAGGAACTAAAGCTTCATTGATCTCTCTAATTCAACCCAACCTTCTACTCTTCTAACAAATTATTCTATTAAAGTAAATAAATATGATAAATAAAAACTACAAAGATATTTTGGCAAACGCATAATAAATTATGATACCTCAATTTGTTCGGAATCAACCTCACATATGTGCCAAATGATACAATATATATTCCACCGGCTAAAAGAAAATATCATCATTGTATGTACTATGACTGTAAAGCATTTCTATATAATGAAGTCTATGCATATGCAGACTTACAACATTTTATAATGATAAAAAGCCTTTTGACATAAAAAAATTAACCAAATAAAAGCATTATAAAGCATAGGTAAATGTTAACATGTTCAATATAAGAACCTTTAACATATAGTGGATCTTATCGAAGAAAAATATTCTACAAAAAGAGAAAACAAATTCAAAAGTTCTCTCCTTGTTGAATTTCTTGTTCGATGCTTCATTGCTTCTCGGTGAGTTCATAGCCCCACCTTTTCTCTTTTAATGGTTTTTATAAACTGTTTTCGGGGTGAGAATACATGTTCGTTTTACTAAGTAATCTTATTGATATCTACTACATAAGCGTTACATGACTATTTTTACTAAAACTTTTACTTGCATACTGCATGATTTCTAAAAACATGTGTGTTACATGGTTGTTTTCTCATGAATTTACTAAAGCTTGATTTGCTTACTACATGATTCGAGGTCATTTAATACCTATATATGAAACCGTGAGTTTTGAACACATTATTGTTTTACTTTGGACACAAGTGCTTTTCAAATTGTATGATATCTAGATTATTGCCTGAATATAATTGTCTAAGTCCCACTACTGCCACTTTAAGTCCCCTTTATCATGAGCTGTTAATTGCTAGTGTAGCGAACGTGAATGTTGTGAATAGATCTATTGGGACTGACAATCCCTGTCCGGGTACGCAACAACTAATACCAACCAACGGACGCATTTAACATTTGAATTTGAGGTACTATTTGAGGTGTTTGGCCGAACACCATACTTTTTTTTTGATGGGGCACAAACCTGATTGGGGTTTGCATATTGTTAAGGTTCGGTGTCATGAGCTTAGAGCAATAATACATATTTCTTTTAGACTTGATGAATTTGTTTCTCTTGTCTACATTACTTAAGTCTTGTGGTCCACTATTGAACGTTTCTTGATTTATTGAATCACTACTTGGATTTCGGAACTAATACTTTTAAATGTTGTAACGCTACTTTTCTTACTGAAACATTATTCGAGTTATTTCAATACTGCTTTTACTTAAACCTATGAATTCACCAACATTATTGTTGACGTTTTTGCATGTATTTTCTTAGGTTATTATTTTGCTAGCTGGGCATTGGGAGCATTCGAGTCGCGCGAATATATTGAAGGCTTTATAATTTATTTTACCATTCGACAAATGTTTTAAAAAATATGTTTTCTATTGCATTGCAAATGTGACCTATTGTAACTCTGATATTTTATAAAAATTATCGAATGGTTGACTTTTCAAAACGTCTCACTTAGTGTCGTTTTCTGTAACTTGTACCTTATGCTATAAAGTAGCACCCCAAGTGGTATTCCGTTGCGTTTTGAATTTGGAGGTGTTACAGATTGGTATCAAAACACTGGTTATAGAGAACTAGGTCGTTTTCAAAACCTAAACTATAACCGATTTTCGAAAAATTTTAAGAGTACTTCACCGTTGTCCGATATCCGCGCGTGCATGCTCTCTGATCCCTTATATGCTCTATTTTGCATCTCTACTTCTATTACATGGATAATGAGTATTTAATACGTGGCTATGATTTCGCTCTCTTATGTCTATCTTATGGCGTCTTACTATTTACCTTATATCGGTTCGTTATAGAAATATTGATCACTCCGATTTTTGCGTACTTCCTAATTTCTCATTTACTCCCTTGAGCGTTGATACTGGTATTATATAAGGATACCTATACATATGGGCTATTTTCTTTTTGATCTCTTACGATTAACTTCGAATTTTTTTCACGACTTTACGTTATTCCCTTTTGAAGATATTGAAATTCGGTGTAGTTTGTCAATTCCACTGATTATTATACCATTCGACTCCGAGTTTGAACACTCTTCCTATGCTTTTGAATCGCATATGTCGTTTCGTAATCCATCGTTTTGAAGTCTTCCAGTTGATAGGAGTACGACTTTAACTTGTCACCTTGGATCATGCCACCTTTTGACACTTACCTTTGGAACGCGATTGACTAACGTCTCATTATTCTTCTCGTTAATACTTATGATTTTGAAGAATCATGCCGCCAAGGAGACTCCTTCTTCTCAACGTAACATGGTTTTGATCTCGTGCCTTGTTGTGACAATGCTTAAGTAGGCTAATTTATAATTATCTTATTGAAATGAATTGAGACACCTCTTCATTTGAATAAGGAAATTATAAATCACTGAACCATAAATATCTAATTCTTATTTACATGGGTTAGGACGCCTTTGGATGTAAATAACGATTTGTAAATGAGTGGGCTTAAGTGTATGGCATTCATACGAATAACTTTCTTTCGATTTGTAATCCGTTTGTACGAAAAATTCATTTTCTTCGTTTATCTAATCATTATCGTTATTATCTTCATACGAATGAGTCTTTAGGCTTCCTTCGGTTCGTAATTTGTTCATTTGATTATTTCCAAATGTGTATCCGACATGGCGTGCATCTCTTTTAACAAGTAATACGTTAGTAAGAATCATTCATTGTCTTTACTCTTCTAATGGCTATCAGCATTGCTTTGTACAAATGGCTATTTGAACTTCTTTCGACTCGTAATATATTATATGGATATTTTTTTTTGTTTATCGACTGTCGCAAACCATATGGAGATAAGGCGAATTGAGCATCGGGACGACGCTCCCTTAAGGTGGGAAGACTGTAACATCTCGTTTTTTACTGTCAATATTAAATCTCGACTCCATTCCTATTTTTGTCTTGAATAAAATTTTTGTGTTTTACTTGTTAGCCGATTTGGTGAAAATCATTATTTTAGTTATTTGTGTGTCGTGCTTCGGATATTTATCCGTTAAGCGTTCTGAGAAATCCATAATTCCATATTTTAGCTTCGAGAGCTCATTTATTCTTATTTTTGTACTTTTTGACTTTTCCCGTGTTTCTGGCCGAAACCACGTCAAAATAGTGTTTTTATAATTTAAACGCGTTAACTAAACAATTAAACCCGAGAACTAAGTAATACAAAAATTTATTAAAAATATATACAAAAACCAAACACCCCTTTTTCTTCCATTTTGCTCCAACAAAACCATAAACCAAACACCCCCGTTAGAAGTTATTAGGCATGTGTGACCAACTATAAAAGGGTTTGACCCTTCTTTTAAAACATATAGTAACTGGTATGTTAAAATCCAGTGTCCTTCTTTTCCTCCTCTCTGTGACCGACGAGAAGAAACACAACCAACACCACCATAGCCAAAAATCCAATTAATCACTTCCAATCTACTCCAAATGATTCCTATATTAATCTCCAATTTTCTTTTCTCATAAAATCAACCATGCAAGGGTTTTTACAAGATACTTGATTTTTAAGATTTTGATTTATAAAGGTTTCTTTGATTTTTGATGCAATTGGTGATACAAGGGTTTGATTACAAGTATTTATGCAAGATATTGGGTCATAAAAATCAAGTTAAGGTTTTGATTTTGGGTGTTGGGGTTTTAACAAAGGATCAAACCCAAAGGGGTTTGTGAGTTTTGATTTTTTCTTGCATTCCTAGGTATTTGTAAGTATTTTGTTTACCTTTTATGTTGATTAATTTTATTTTGTATGCATGTGATTAATTTTATACTTAGAATCCATGGATCATTGTGTATGTTGTGTATTGAGGTTGGATTATTGATTGGAGATGTTAGTGGACGGAGATAGATTAGCTAGGTGTATTTTGAAGCTTGTTGGGTGAGAAAAATAGTGTTTGGTAGAGTTTTAGAACTGGTCGTTTTGTGCAAAAAATTACGTAGCAGGTTTCGGGTATTGTAAAAACATAGAAACTAATTTTTTTTAGCTTAAAAATATGATAGAGTTTGTTATTATGAACGTTTCGGTAGGTGGATCGTCCCGTAACTCCAAAAAACAAAGTTTTTACGGCCAAATGAAATTTAGAAAAAGTTTTGCTAAAAACTCAGCTTTTTGTTAAATAATAAATCTGTGGAGATTCTAAAAAGGGTATTTTGGTCATTTTCTGGTCCGTTAGGCCGAAACACGAAAGTTGTTTGGAATGCTGTTTTACCTTTTCGCGAGGATAACTAAGGCTGAAAACGTGTGTTAACGGGTTGAAAAGCTTAGGATTAGATACTACATTTTAGTTAGAAAAATAAAATTTCTGCAGAAACTTGCAAGGGTATTTTGGTCATTTTTTGTTGGGTTTCGGGTCTCGGCTAAAACTAAAAAGTTGTCCGAAACGTCGTTTTACATCAAAATGCTTTAGAGCCCGGGTCTTGAAAACTTAATCTAGCGGGTCGTTTTGGACGGGTCAAACTTAAGAAATTTATAATAAAAAGTCAACATGGCAAAAATTTTAAGATTAATCAATTAGTATTTTAGCTAATGATTAGGCATAAATTATATTAACTAAAACTGAATTTGCAACTAATAAGTGAGTCTTTCACTTTCGTTCGCATCTAGATGTCTTAATCTTTATAATGGGTCAAAATGGGTAATTTTCATTAAAATTACATATTAGTCGGAATGGGTTAAACTGAAGTTAAACATAAGGCGGATCATTTTAGTGGGTATAAATAACTAAGTTTGGCGCACTCATGGATTCTACGATATAAGATTTCATATATGTCGGAATATATATATTTTACATACTTATGCATTTTATGCATTTCTCTTATAAATATATTCTTATACGCGCACCATTATTATAGGTCGCGGGTGAGACGTTGTCGCCGTTCTCTCCTTGTTAAATTTCTCGTTCGATACTTCATTGCTTCTCGGTGAGTTCATAGCCCCACCTTTTCTCTTTTAATGGTTTTTATAAACTGTTTTCGGGGTGAGAATACATGCTCGTTTTACTAAGTAAACTTATTGATTTCTACTACTTAAGCGTTACGTGACTATTTTACTAGAGCTTTTACTTGCTTACTACATGATTTTTAATACATGTGTGATACATGCTAAATTGTTTTTATATACACAAGTACTTATAACTGACAGTTTGTGTTCATAGCCCCTCTTTACTACCTAAATGTTTCCTTAAACTCCTTAAGGGAGATTACATGCTTGTTTTACATTTCGGATGCAATTACATTTTAAATAATACTTGGGTGTTTGGCAACATCAATTCTAAGAGAGAAGAACACTTGGGTGTTTGGCCACACCAACTCTTTTACTCCGAATACTGACCTAGTGATCCATTCTCCTACCGCTATTTTGGCTTTTCTACAATCTATAACTGCATTGTCGCTTGCTAGGAATCCTCTTCCTACTAGTAAAGGGGTTTCGGGGTCTTTCTTCATATCGATTACGTAGAAATCATTTAACAGTTTCAGTTTTCCTATGTGGACTTCTACGTCTTTAATAATTCCAACGGGGTAAGATTTGGATCCGTCAGCCAACCCGAAGATATGGCCAGTCTCTTCTAATAGTTCGATGTTAAGCTTCTTGAAGAGGTATAGAGAGATTCTGTTTACACATGATCCTAAATCAACTAAGGTGTCGAAAGGCTTTAAGTCTCCTAATCTACAGTGTAAAGTGAATAGCCCAGGGTCTTCTATCTTTGCAGATACTTCTCCTTGGACGAATGCTGATCCGTTTTCACCTAGTTCTAAGCTCTCCACGTATTTATCCAACATTGCAGTATAGATTGGAGCGTGAGCTAGGACTTCAAGAACCAGTAGGTTAATATGTAAATCCTAGAATTCATCTTCAAGAGTTGATTTGGGTTCTTCAGTTTGTCCTGTTTCAATCTCCATCCCGGTTTGCAGCTGGCTTGTCTGGGAAATGTTCGCCTCCATAAAACATGTTTTGATAACGTTGATTGAAGTGGAGGGGTGTGATGGGCATTGAGGATTTATTGTTAAGTAAGATTAGAGCAGACAAAACTGGAGAAGTACTCAGTTTTAGGTTCCTTAACCGAGTCGCTAGGTAGTGATTGTCAAATCGATCGGTGATGGCCTTCAACATTGTGTCAATTTTGCTGGTCATCTCACTTTGTTGTTGTTTAAAATCGGCTTCAAACTTAGACAGTCTAGCGTCTTGAGATGCCATGAAGTTGGATACCAATCCTTTTAGATTTGATTGATTGTTAAAACTTCAAGGATTGTGGTTGAAGGGACGGTTCGGGTTGAACTGTTGGGTTGGAACCGGTTTAGTGTGGGTTTGTTTAAAAATTATTGGAAATTTTGGGGTTAGTTCGTCTCACCTAAGGTTTGGGTGAATTTTCCATGACGGATTGTAGGTGTCACCAAGATTGTTTTGGTCGGGCTTAAAAGTGTACCACTTACCTCCTGCTTTGTCGATACGCGAGGATGCATATTATCATTTGCTTGTGTTCGGGTTTTCCATGCAATACTGAGTGTCGTGGGGACCACTGCAGATCTCACATGGGGTAGTGATTTTGTTCACTTGAGTAGGTTGCGTCGGAGTAAGATGAACTTCCATCAAGCGTTGGACTTGATTCTCGAGCTCGATGAGGCGGCGGTCGGATGTACTCGGGACCATTTATTTTGGCATAGAGATTGCCTTATTGACCGGATTAGCAAAATCCCTTGGGTAGTTTAACTTTCGTGTCATTAGGAGGGCGAGGTCCTTAATAATGCTCAGGATTCTTGGTGTTTCTGTCACGAAGTTTGCATCGGCCGTATGTGGTTATGGTTAACTTTCTTGTGACGGGTTACATGGTTAAAAAGATTTGGGAATTGGAGCCAAAGGTCGATGCCATGATGAGGGACTTTTTGGAGTAAGTCCTTGAAACGAGTCCATGCTCCAGATAGAGATTCTCCATGATGTTGTTGGAACATCAGGATATCAATGCGGAGTTTTGCAGTCCTTCCCAGTGGAAAGAATTGAGCAAGGAAACGAGTAGTAAGATCCTCCCGTGTGGTGATGGATCCTGCTGGAAGACGTTCAAGCTAATTGCTAGCTTAAGAGCGAAGGGAAAATTGAAATAAACGCAGACGCATTCTTTCCTTGTTTTCACCGTCAAGGTCAAGTGAGTCCACAAGTTTTAAGATATCCTTGAGGTGTTGGTTTGGATCCTCGAACAGAACTCCGTGGAACGAGCATCTATTTTGCACTAACCAGATGGTGTCGGATCAATTGATTTGTACCCCGTTGTTCCCTACGGGAGTCAATGGTTATTCTGTAGCCTTATGTGGCTGAGGGATGGAGTAAATCTCCAACGAGTAAGGAATAGGTTGCACGTCTCCCATAGTGGTTGCGAGAGAGAATGGTTTACGAATTAAATAACGACAAAGTAAAGATAGACTGCAAGAAAAGGCTAATATACAGAATTACAATTCTCCTTGAAACGGATTTCAGCGAGTAGAACTAAGTTAATAAACTATGATTATTACCTAACTATTCCAGGCTTGAAGCATCAAAAACTGATTCGTGATGGGTCGTAGAGACTTTCTACAAGAAGTTTTACAATCCCCTAGGAAGTGTACCTAATCATTGCAGTGTTGTATAGGCAAGACTCGGGGGTTGTTATCGTTCTCTAGGGGAATAGTTTGGGAAGGCTTGATCACAGTCTAATAAAATTCTAGAGGTTGAGAGAAGATTATTTTTGTTATTTTATATTTATAAAGCAAGTAATCTATGTTTGAGAGTTGGTTTGTTGAATAATTACTTAAACAAATTTAATATCTAATCTACTGGTGATAACTTTATGATATGCAAATGTATTTACCTAACCATGCACTACTCCTTGGATTGCTTCTCTTCTTACTGAAACATTATTTGAGTTATTTCAATACTGCTTTTACTTAAACCTATGAATTCACCAACATTATTGTTGACGTTTTTGCATGTATTTTCTTAGGTTATTATTTTGCTAGCTGGGTATTAGGAGCATTCGAGTCGCGCGGATATCAAAACCTTAAAGACTCAAATTTTTTTCACATTCGATAACCATTTATCTTTAAATATATAATTGAGTCATGTTTGAACTCTTGTAACTTTTGTTAAATGTAATTATTGGTACTGAATTTACTCTGATATTTTAATCGAATGTGCATTTTTTTAAAAACGTCTATTTTGAGGTCGTTTTCTGTAACTTGTGTGTACGAACTATAAAGTACCACCCCAAGTGGTATTCCGTTGTGTTGTGATTTTTGGGGGTGTTACATTAGCCTCGTATGTTATAAAGAAAGCAAGAAGATAAATTAATCAAACAACACATAGATATATTTAATGATTAAAGATAAATAACCTTACTTGATTAACACATGGATTAAATGTAGTACAATAGGGTTTTGAGGCCCTAAAAACGACCTATAAATCTTCTAAAACGACTAGGGTTCGTCTCCTTAGTGTTATACAAAATTATCCCAAAGTTACACACTAAAACCCTAAAAACGGATTTATATTTATAGAGTTGTTGACGCAATGGCGTCGCTTTGTAATCCTGACGCTGTCGCCACGTAGACGATTCTAGATCCTCTTTAAGTCGGCCACGTCTTGACGCCGTCGCCATATTCCTGACGACGTCACTAGATTAATCAAGACGGCGTCGCTTTATGCTTGCGACGCCGTCTCCAGCCACTGTTTGTAAAAGTCAACATGAGATTTGGTGTAGGTCCGTAATCTTGTCTATTTCTTCTCCAAATGAGCCTAAGTCACGTGTATTTCCTCCAAAAGCCATCCAAGTGCTAAAAACTTGAAAAAAAACGATTAAGCACGTAATCTAGGCATGTTTGCGTGATTTAGGGGGTTAAATGACCCCGAAATAGTGTATAAAATGACACCTCATCAAATACCTCTACACTTGGGATTTGCTTGTCCTCAAGTAAATAGGCTTTTCTACCTAGACAATAGCAATATGAGGGTCATTTAACCTACTCTTTAAAAGCTTTTTACAACACAACCTTCTAGACCTCGTAATTAAAAACACAGAAAGTATATACTAGCACCTCACATAAGTGTTTGTGATTCTCTCTTTCTATCAGGTGTATAATAAATTATAACATAAAGGGGAAACGGAAAATCAACACTCATTACCTATCATAGCATATAAATTACCATAGGTTTGGTAGAGGATCAAACCACCATCGCTAGGCGCAAGTATTATTCATTACCGTCAAATAGGTCTTTTAAAGGGTTGTGGGGTGTAGGTGTAAGATAACATTAACGGAAACGAAAACGGATGGGATACATTTGGGTGGTGACTTTGGGTGAATTTAGAGTGGAAGGGTTAGCTAATCACTTGATTAAGATCTCTTGAACATGTCACCACACAATAATAAGCTGCAAATCAATAAAACTGTAATTTCTTCCCATTTTTGTCTTATCCATTAGGTGTCGTCTAGTAGATATGCAACTTGGATCATAACAGCTATAAACCATATACCACAACTACTAATCCAGCCTTCTAATACTCAAAATACCCGCCATGAAGCATAATACGAAAAATGACTTTGAGTAGTAGAAATATAAACTAGCATTAGTAATAAATGACTAGCAGTAGTAACGTTACATTCCCCTCATGTGGAGCATGTAGATGGTTTAAAACATTTAATCAATAAGCTTCTATATATTGAAACCATATGTTTACCATCTCTTGAATCTCAGAACTCTGTAGGCTTATGTAGTGATCATGATGAAGAAAATGAGTTAAAACGAATTTGATGAAGAAGTTGAATCTCCCAAACTTGTGTCTTATGTCTTGCACTATCCACGTGACATCGAATTTATAAATAAATATGTGAAATATAAGTAGACCGCAGCCTCTTGACAAAATCCTCATCTTCTATGAGATACACACTACGGATAGCATCATTGTGAGCATTGAGCACCTTAATAGCAAAAATCATCACACTTTGCTAGATTGACAAGTCTTCGTCAACACCATTTAAGCTACGAACAAGTTATTCTTAAAAGCAACCATAACTTTAAGATATGATAAGGAAAGCAACTGTGATGTAAACCAACTACAACAATAAATTAAGCAATAATCAACTGTCTTGTAATCAATCTTCAAATAATCTCCAAACGAGTCATATAAACTCCAATAAGGAATAAACTATTTGAAAAAATAGTTCTGTTCCAAGAATCCAAATCAGCGAAAAAAATAAGTACTGTTGATTATCGATCAATACAAGCAGCTGTAATAATTTATCGGATGACACTAGCAGTACAAATCTTTCTCGGATGACAAAGGCAGTACAAACATTCAAGTGTAGCAGTACAAACATCCAACAGTACTAACCTTTATTGTTGATTCGAACTAGTTTTAACATGAGCAATACTCTCGACTTTCTGTTGACAAATAACATGAGCCAATAGTAGTTTTAACTTAAAATCCCAATAGCATTCAGCAGTACAATAAATATACATTATTCTTGAATACGTTTACAATCTGCTTTATATGACAATACGGATTTGCTTTGCTTGTACCAGTTATTATAGAATAGTAGTAACTTGCTTTTGCCTTCTTTTTGCCAAAGAGTATTAATCTTCTTAAATCCCGAACAATATTAACATAATACTGTTTGTAATATACATGAACACTTATTAGCAACAGCAGCACTAATGTATTTGCAACATTAATCTTTTATGGGCCGATACAATTAAACCTCATGCTTTTGAACTTGAGCCCAAGCAAACCTTTACCTTGTTAAAAACATCGAACATATCACAGAATTGTCTTCCAGGCTATAACAAATTAGGGTTTGCATCCATTACATCAGAGCAACCCAAAATCACTGTGGTTCCATGTTCGTCGTACCAACGACAAAATTCATATGTGTTTATGTCAGATTCTTCACCAGTTTCATTTAAATCAGATCTTTTTATCTTGCCAATTATCAACGGAATCTTTATAAAAAAGCAACTGTTGTCCTTCTTCCTTGTAACAAAAACAACTATTAGGGGTTTTAAACATATTTTTCTTCTCCACGCAATCTGGCTATGAACAATAAACTATGAACCGTGCTCTTTGCACAAATCTACACGCCATACAAACAAGATGAACACAGATCCAACACGAGCCACTAATAATAAAACCATGTATGCCCTAGATCTCTTAAAATCAAGATGACTTATACAAGAACAGCCACACACGATCTTGATGCTTTTTCTTGTAATACGAATGATGAGATCAGAAACAAGAAACCCTTTATACATAATAACAATGATTAAAGATCGTTTTGTCATTACCATTTATAGGTCGAGAGGACGATCATTTAAACATCATTATTGCATTTAACATAAAAACCCATAAACTTTTTAAACCACATTCGATTTCTTGAAAATTAGGGTTTTTACGTTTCTTTAAAAACCTTGTAGATCCTAGATCAAGAGCAACCTTGCTCTGATACCAATTGATAAGATCGTTTAAAGCTCAAGATTGATTAGATCTTATATATCTAGGATGAACAATAATAATGATTGATAACACGCAGCGGAATAATAAAGAACACAATCAAAGTTATCACAAGGTTTTCTTTATTGAACGTTTCCCTATTACCCCAACTATAACTTGGGGCTACACCAACTAACTATGGTGTACTATTCGACTTTAATCAGTCGACTATGCTATGTAACTATTCTAGATCTCTCATTGGGAGAGCTTAGTTTTATGATGGATGTCTACTATAACCTATGTCTATGATCTTTTTATATAGGGAGAGATCATGACTTACAAAGGAAGTAAATCAATAATAGATAAGGGAATACTATTTTAAATTACATTAACATATCCACCATTATATTAATATGTTTCTTTCTCTAATCATTATCCTGTAGAGTTTTATAATGACGACTTTGATCCTTTAAATTACGTTCATTATCTGTTTTGAGTTTTTCATTTGATCCTAATCTTCATATTTCTCCACCAGCTTGTAGAGTTTTATAATGACGACTTTGATCCTTTTGTTTCATTCTTTTATTCATTTTGTCTCATCAAATCAAGAATCCCAACAGTCATCATGAGATTTGGTGTAGGTCCGTAATCTTGTCATAGTTCTCTTTCCAATGAGCCCTAGTCAGGTGGCATTTCCTCTAAAGCCATCCAAGTGCTAAAACTAAAAACAAAGATTAAGCATATAATGTGGGCATATTTTGCATAATTTAGGGGTTATATCCCACATCCTGACCCATTTTTCTAAATTTTTATACTTTAATTTTTTCTTTTTAAATGATCCCCGAAATAGTGTATAAAATGACACCTCATCAAATATCCCTACACTTGGGATTTGCTTATCCTCAAGCAAATGGGCTTTTATACCTAGACAGTAGCAATATGAGAGTTATTTTATCTACTCTTTAAAAGTATTTTACAACAAAACCTTTTAGACCTCGTAATTAAAAGCTCGGAAAGTATATACTAGCACCTCACATAAGTGTTTAGGATTCTCTCTTTCACTTGGGTGTATAATAAATTATTAATAAGGGGAAACAAAAATCAACACTCATACTGTCATAGCATTATAAATTACAATAGGCTTGGTAATGATCAAAAACTTTCACCGCTTGAGGCGCAAG
Organism: Tanacetum coccineum; assembly: GCA_026074375.1. NCBI lineage: Eukaryota > Viridiplantae > Streptophyta > Magnoliopsida > Asterales > Asteraceae > Tanacetum > Tanacetum coccineum. The sequence continues at coordinate 115,236 of BQNB010001753.1, read as the reverse complement.
CATTATTCATTACTATTAAAGAGGTCTTTTAAAGGGTTATGGGGTGTAGGTGTAAGATAACATTATGAAAAATGGAAAACGGATGGGATATATTTGGGTGGCGACTTTTGGTGTGAATTTGGAGTGGAAGGGGGTAGCTAATTATTTATACAAATACATGTTGGTTTGGTTGCTAAGCCAAGGACTTAGACAATATATACAAATTATAAACTCTACACCAATCTCTTTTTTTTTTCTTGACTCTAATATAAACATAAACATAAGCAAATGGCAGCCCGTACATTTTTTTTCACTTTTTTTTTTATACATTTTTTTTCGTACACTTTTTTTTTTAGCCTGCCATTGCTTTAAACTTATAATACAATGAGGGGTTTATAGATTCAATTCCACACTTGAACTTTTACATACTCGATTATTTACAATCTAACTAATGACCTGATTTTAGGTGGATCAAAATAACATGGAGCTTATTAAGCTCTATTGGGGGTAATAAACTACTTATTTCCTAATTCTTCATAAGATAAATACTACCATGAATCCCAATCGTCCCAAAACTGTATTTACAAGGATAAGAACTTAGCAACCGTGTACTCAAATAATTAACTTGGGTTAAAATAATAATGTACTAAAAGTGAGTACATACAAGGTAGGCTAAGGCGATTTGGGTGTAACGATTGATTTAAGGGTTAACAATGCTCTTCATTAATAGTCCGGCTTAACCAGAAAATTACGAGAACCGTGAAAAAGCGATAGCTCTGAGGGTCTGTACTTTGGGTATCTCTACATTAAAGTGAGTTCATGGCAAAGGTGCGGGACAGTTATATAGTTGATGTGACTATAATAACAATTGCAGGTTTAAAACATGGGTTAATCCTAGTGCCTCTTATCTAGCAAATCCTAATACTTACTATGCGGTCTTGGGATGCATCACAAAAACAAGTTCTAGAATTTAGTATACTACCGGTATACTCATATAATTTGATACCGATACCAATGCTCCAGAAAAGGCGATAAAGACCATACGTACACATCCGTAACGACAGAATAAACACATATGACTTCATTCGAACCTTAACTCGAGAAAGCTAAAGGTATAAACTATCTTGGGTATCAATAATGGATACCCGAATTCCTAAAGATCTAAAGGCAAACCTCACATTTTTGGGGTGGAATTTTGAGGGTTTCTGTGCTAGTCATACACATTCCTATCCATGAGACGCTATTAATACTTAGTTTTCATTGGTATGTGTCATAAAAAATTTTAAATTTGGGTCAAAATTACCTTTTTATGCTATGTTTCGATATATTACCCATCATTTTAAGGAACAAAGCAAATGACAAATGAAGGAATAGTTTCTAAGGCTTATTTCCCCCTACACTTAAGTTGAACATTGTCCCCAATGTTTTATAGAAGTACTCGTAAAAACGAATAAACGGATAAGAAAACAAGGAAAAAAACTAGTACTCCCCTGGTTTGCTCAATAATAGAGAAGAAACATGCGATAACTGGTTAACTCGTCCTCCAAGAATAATCTAATGAAACTTCTTAAGAATTTCCAAGCTTCTTCTCGTCAAATATAACCTGTAGTCAAAGACAAAGACAACTATACCAAGCATAAAATCGGCGGGATAGATATAAATACAATGAGAGTTTAGGGTTTGACTCTATGAAAGCAGTAAAGATAGGATGAGAGTAATGATATAATCATAGGTTTATGCAGGTTTACAAAAGAATTACAAATTTTAAATATTGCACATTTTATTTTTCAGAAATACTAAAAAAATCGAATTTTCACATTATTGGAGACGCGACGCCGTCGGGTGTTAATCCCAACGCCGTCTCCAGTAGGGCTGAGCAAACCAACTAAAAACCAAACTGAACCGACAAACTGAGCCGAGCCGACCGAAACCGAACCGACCATTTTCGCTTTGATTTTCAGTTTTGTATATTTATAGTTTCCTGCACACAATTTTATTAGTTAAATCTGAAGAAAGTACTGCATAAAAACCTTGAATTAATCATACATATGACTCGAAACTAATGCGAATTAATCTAAACAGATTATTTTATATGTTTGAATTTGGTTCTTAAAAACCGGATATCTCCCCAACACTTATTTTGTTGAAAAATATCTTTGATTGTAAATAAGACGAAGTTACAAACAAACAAAGCATGATTACAAAGTAATTCAAACATAATAAAACAAACAATAAAGAATTAAGACACAAGACACTCCTAATATGCTATAAAATAAATATTGGGTTGCCTCCCAAAAAGAGCTTTTCTTTATTTACGAGTCTTGTAGCTAGACTCGAAGTCACACGTCCTTACGTGACTTCTCCATTGCTTCTATTGGCCTCTCTTTCCAATTTCATTAGGTGTCGAATTTCCTTACTTATACTCTCGTCTTCTCTGTACTCGGGTCCTAGAGTTAGACTATCCGAATAATTGGTTTTCCCACGATCATCGTTATTCTCAAGGACAAAGGGTGGTATCGAATCGGTATTTACATCCTTAAAGTCTATATGGTTAAAAGTTCCCATCTTGTGAGGCATCTTAAATATGATTTTTTTGTTATCTTTTTCGAAAGTGACCGTTCCCTCTTCCTGATCATAAACAAGACCAGTTTTTCTTACAAATGGTTTTCCAAAGACTACTTCTCCTAGGTGGTGATCTATAATGCTGGCGGTGTCCTCCAAAATCATGAAATTGCATTGATACGTAAATTTTCCTACAAAAACTTTTAAACCCCTAACTCTTCCTACGAAGTTGCTATTTTTTTACAATGGGGACGAGGGAGACGTGGAGTATGGGGTGGGGGGGGGGGGGGGGGGGGGGGGTGGGGGGGGGGGGGGTAGGGGGGGTGGGTTGGATGGTTTCTGTCTTGACTCTAGTCCTCAATTCATGATCCCATTGTAATGCTGTTTAGAAATAACATTAATTGGTGATTCTACATTAATGTAATCTTGTCTTTTAAGGAAGTGACCAATCATGCAAGAGATCTTAATGTTATTTAAGTTTCCGGTTCTTATCATTGCCTTAACTCATGATGGTTTAGGTTATTTTAAAAGCCACTCGTGATATTCTAATTCCTCCAAGGTGGGGAAGGTATCAAAGTATTTTATTTCATCCGAACCGACCAATGAGTCAACGATCCTATTGTCCTTAAGCCATGACTCAATTTCTATCTTTTTCTTAGGATCAAGAAACTCACTATTAGAGGTAGAGCTAGATGAATTTGCATTCTCCATAATTAAGAGTGGAATAGTCAATGGAAATTATAAAGAAACACACAAAGAAGAGATGGACTACAAGAAAGCTAATATGCGGAATTAAAATCTCACTTGAAAGGATTTAAGCGAGTATAACTAAGTTAAACTATGATCAAAACCTAACTATTCCCCACGCAACGGCACCAAAAACTTGATGTACGGTGTGTGTGAGACTTTACACAAGAAGTTTTACAAACCCCTAGGTAGTGTACCTAATCGTTGCAGTGTAGTATAGGCAAGACTCGAGGGTTGTTATCATTCTCTAAGGGAATAGGTTAGGAAGATTTTGATCACGGGCTAAACATAATCTAAGGGTTGAGAGAAGATTATAAATTTTTTTTGTGTTTTTATAGTTTTAGGAAGTTATGTAAAATCATATGATTGAGAAGTGGTTGTTTAATTACTAATAACTAAACTAATTACTAATCTAACTAAGGTGATAACTTTATGAAAATTAAATTGTATTTTCTTAATCATGCATTACTAATCCAAATGCTTCTCCTAATTCTATTGCCTTGTCACACTTGTTATGATATGTGTAAGTATTTCCTAGGTCATGAGCAGAAAAAAATTTTTTAACACGAACCCGCCGTCTTATTTAATATTCCCGTTAAGGCATACGAACAATTAAGTAGTATGAAAGACTATTATAAGGCCCCTAAGAGTATATTAAATGCTTGTGAAATATCTTAAGAGGGATCAACCATATTAGGGGGCAAGGTAGTATGAAGACTGTTACTCGATGGTATCCTTTCTATGTACTCGTGTTTCCCTAGATGTATCAACAGTAATACAGATAAAAGCTAGTTTTTTAAAGCCTAACGTGCACATTCATCAACAAGAAGCAACAATAATAGTATCTAAAATTAGACTTTCATGCAATCATAAGCAAATACAAAGGAAGGTTTAGCCTCACATGTTATAGATAAAGCAAGAAGATAAATCAATCACACAACACAGAGACATATTGAATGATTAATGATAAATAATCTTACTCGATTAAAACATGGATAAAAGGACGTTACAATAGGGTTTTGAGGCCCTAAAGATGACCTTTAAATAAAGTACAAAGGCTAGGGTTCGTCTCCCTAAAGTTATACAAAGTTACACACTTAAAACTGTTGAGAATCGTTTAGTCCCGCATCATAGGATAGGTTTACACAACATTAATAAGCACAGCGGAAATCATAAAGAACAGTAATGTTGTTAAACAAGGTTTTACCGAGACTTCATGCCTCAATTTATTAAGTAACGTCACCTAACTGTAACCATGGATCCAATATTTTTTGATGAGAAATTTCCTGCACACAATTTTATTAGTTAAATCTGAAGAAAGTACTGCATAAAAACCTTGAATTAATCGTTACAATCATATGACTCGAAACTCACGCGAATTAATCTAAGCAATTTATTTTAAATGTTTGAATTTGGTTCTTAAAAACTGAATATATTCCCCTATACTTATTTTATTGCAAAATACATTTGATTGCAAATAAGACAAAGTTATAAACAAACAAAGCATGATTACAAAATTCATTCAAACATAATAAAACGAACAATAAATAATTAAAATACAAGATATTCCTAAGTGCGGGAAAAATAAACATTAGGTTTGCCTCCCAAGAAGCGCTTTTCTTTATTTATGAGTCTTGTAGCTAGACTCGAAGTCACACGTTAAGTGTCATAGAAGTGGTCTAGGTCGATGATCTCCCTTGGACTTTCTCTTTCAGAGAGCTTTCTAGTAGTGGGGATCGATTGTAGGGTTTTGGTAAACTCTTCTCCGTCTGGATCAATTAGTCTAATCTTGGCATGCCATGCTCCATATCCATTTTTGGGTGGTTTGTTCCAGTTTATAGGGTTGTTAATTAAGTCCTCCGATTCCTACATGTTACTCTTAAGGTGTATGGATATGGCTCCCAAAAATTTAACCATTCTTCTAAACACGGGGACATCCTTAAAAGGATTGATCTCATCATCTCTAGCAATTTACCACTCTCCGGGTAAATGGCAGTCTAAGAAGTCTTTCCTAGCGTAGTAAGGGATTTGTGCGCCTACTCCATCCGAACTATGGTGTGGTTTGTATGATTCCCTTTTTCCAAGTGTGGTCCAATATGATGCTTCTTCCTCACCTAAATCGACTCCTTTTACACTGAATACTAACCTAGTGATTCCTTCTCCTACTACTATCTTGGCCATCCTACAGTCTATAACTGCATTGGCGGTTGCAAGGAATCCTCTTCCTGCAAGCAAAGGGGTTTCGGGGTCTTTCTTCATGTCAATTAGGTAGAAATCATTTAATAGTTTCAGTTTTCCTATGTAGACTTCTACGTCTTTGACAATTCCTACGGGGTAAGATTTGGTTCCGTCAGCCAACCCAAAGATGTGGTCAGTCTCTTCCAATAGTCCTATGCTAAGCTTTTTAAAGAGGTAAAGTGGGATTATATTTACACATGATCCCAAATCAGCCAAGGTGTCGAAGGGTTTTGAATCCCCTAATCTACAAGGTAGAGTGAATAGCCCGGGGTCTTCCATCTTGGCCGATACTTCGCCTTGGACGAATGCTGATCCATTTTTGCCTAGTTCTAAGCTTTCCATGTATTTATCCAATGTTGCGTTATAGAATGGAGCGTGAGCTAGGACTTCGAGAATCGGTAGGTTGAGATGTAAATCCTAGAATTCCTCTTCAAGTGTTGGTTCGGGTTCTTCTGATTGTTGCGTTCCAATCCCCATCCTTGTTTGCAGCGAGATTGTCTGGGAAATGTTCGCCTCCGTGGAATATGTTTTGATAGCGTTGATCGAAGTGGAGGGGTGTGATGAGCATTGGGGATCTATTATTGGGTAAGAATGAGCAAACAAAACTGGAGAAGTACTTAATTTTAGGTTCTTAACCGTATCGCTAGGGAGTGCTCCCGTTATTCGATCGGTGATGGCCTTCAACACTGCGTCGATTTTGTTGGTCATCTCGCTTTGTTTTTGTTTGAAATCGGCTTAAAACTTGGACAATCTAGCGTTTTGAGATGCCATGAAGTTGGATACCAATCCTTCTTGATTTGGTTGATTGTTAAAACTTCGAGGATTGTTGTTAAAGGGACGGTTCGGGATCAAACTGTAGGGTTGGAACCGGTTAGGTGGGTTTGAAATATTATTTTGGGAATTTTGAGGTTGTCTCCACCTAAGGTTTGGGTGACTTTTCCATGACGGATTGTAGGTGTCACCAAGATTGTTTTGCTCGGGCTTAAAAGTGTACCACTTACCTCCTGCTTCGTCGGTACGCAAGGATGCATATTCATCAAAGGCTTGTTCGGGATCTTTCATGCAATACTGAGTGTCGTGGGGACCACTGCAGATCTCACATGAGGTAGTGATTTTGTTTACTTGAGTAGGTTGTGTATGAGTAATATGAGCTTCCATCAAGCGTTGGACTTGATTCTCTAGCTCGTAGAGGCGGCGGTCGGATGTACTCGGGACATCTTGAGGTAAAGAGATTGCCTTGACCGGCTTAGCGAAATCCCTTGGGTCGTTCCAACTTTCGTTGTCATAAAGGGCGAGGTCCACTAATAATGCCCAAGATTCTTCAGCGTTTCTGTCACGAAGCTTGCCACCATTCGATTGGTCAATGGTTCGTTTTGTAACGGGATTGACATGGTCATAAAAGATTTGGACTTGGAGCCAAAGATCGATGCCATGACGAGGGACTTTTTTTAGTAAGTCCTTGAAACGAGTACATCCTTCTGATAGAGATTCTCCATGATGTTGTTGGAACATCAGGATATCGTTGTGAAGTTTTGCGGTCCTTTCCGGTGGAAAGAATTGAGCAAGGAAACGAGTAGTAAGATCCTCCCATGTGGTGATAGATCCTGCTGGAAGACGTTCAGGCCAATTGCTAGCTTGATCGCGAAGGAAAAATTAAAATAAACGCAGGCGCGTTCTTTCCCTGTTTTCATTGTCAAGGTCAAGTGAGTCCACAAGTTTTAAGAAATCCTTGAGGTGCTGGTTTGGATCCTCAGACTGAAGTCCGTGGAATGAGCATCCGTTTTGCACCCACCGAATGGTGTCGGATCAAAGAAGTACCACGTTGTTCCCTACGGGGAGCTCAATGGTATTCTGGTAGCCTTCGTGGCTTGGTTTGGAGTAATCTCTAAGAGTACGGATAGGATTCGCGTCTCCCATGGTGGTTGACCAGAATGGATTACGAAAAAAATAACACAAAGAAAAGATAGACCACGAGAAAGCTAATATACATAATTAAATTGTCACTTGAAAGGATTCAAGCGAGTAGAACTAAGTTAAACTATGATCAAAACCTAACTATTCCCCGCGCAGTGGCGCCAAAAACTTGATGCGGAGGTCGTAAGGGACTTCTACAAGAAGTTTTACAATCCCTTAGGCAGTGTACCTAATCATTGCAGTGTAATATAGGCAAGAATCGGGGGTTGTTATCGTTCTCTAGGGGAATAGGTTGGGAAGGCTTGATCACGGTCTAACAGAATTCTAGAGGTTGAGAGAATATTATTTTTGTGTTTTTATATTTAATAGAAAGCAGGTAAATCTATGGTTTGAGAGATTGGTTTGTTTAACTAATTATAATATATTCTACTGGTGATAACTTGTATGATAAGTAAATGTATTTACCTAATCATGCATTACTCCTCAGATTGCTTCTTCTAGATCCGTTGCTTTGTCACACTTGTGATGATCTGTGTAAGTATTTCCTAGGTCATGAACGGATTATACGAACCCGCCGTCTATTTAATATTCCGTTATAGCAACACACACGTAAGGTAGTATGGAGACTATTACAAGGCCCCTAAGAGTATATAAAATGTATGTGAAATAACTTAAGAGGGATCAACCATATAGTGGGTAAGGTAGTATGAAGACTGTTACCATTGGTATCATTTCTACACTACTCGCGTTTCCCTAGACATATCAACAGCGATACAGACACAGGCTGGTTTTCTAAAGCCTAACGCGCACATTCATCAATAATAAGCAACATCAAAAGGATCTACAACCTAAGTTTCATGCAATCATAGATAAATACAAAAGAGGGTTTAGCCTCGCATGTTATAAATAAAGCAAGAAGATAAATTAATCAAACAACACATAGACATATTGAATGATTAAAGATAAATAACCTTACTTGATTAAAACATGGATTCAAGGTAGTACAATAGGGTTTTGAGGCCCTAAAAATGACCTATAAAGCTCCTAAAACGACTAGGGTTCGTCTCCCTAGTGTTATATAAAATTATCCCAAAGTTACACACTAAAACCCTAAAAACGGATTTATATTTATAGAGCTGTCGACGCGACGGCGTCGCTTTGCAATCCTGACGCCATCACCACGTAGACGATTCTAGATCCTCTTTAAGTCGGCCACAAACTGACGCCGTCGCATATTCCTGACGCCGTCACTAGATTAATCACGACGGTGTCGCTTTATGCTTGCGACGCCGTCTCCAGCCACTGTTTGCAAAAGTCATCATGAGATTTGGTGTAGGTCCGTAATCTTGTCTGTTTCTTCTCCAAATGAGCCCAAGTCACGTGTATTTCCTCCAAAAGCCATCCAAGTGCTAAAAAACATGAAAACAAACGATTAAGCACGTAATCTGGGCATATTTGCATGATTTAGGGGGTTAAATGGCCCCGAAATAGTGTATAGAATGGCACCTCATCAATTATTCAGTGGATAATCTAATAGCCATACATAAACATTGGCCAAAAAACAAAATTTCAGCTACTCATGCTCTGATTATAAGTTGTTCCTCAAGGACACTATTTTATATGACATGCCTCAAGCATGGTAGGCAAATCGATTCCAAACTATTGTTAAAATGAAAACAAGTAAAGTGTGTTGAAGGGTTTCAATTCATTCCTTAAACCATCAAATGAGTACAATGGAAATATAAATAATACAGAGAACTAAACATGCCTTACGGGCTTGGGCCTAAAGCCTAATACATAAAACATCATAACTAATACGCCCCCGCAGTTGGAGCGGGAGGAGGACGAACGCTCAAACTGGACCGAAAATCTTCAAACAAAGCTGAGGGAAGACCTTTGGTGAAGATATCTGCATACTGAAAACGGGATGGAACATGCAGAACCCGAATAGTACCCGCCTTAACCATATCACGAACAAAGTGAATATCAATCTCTATGTGTTTAGTTCGTTGATGTTGAACTGGGTTGGCAGACATGTAGACAGCACTAACATTATCACAATAAACCAAAGTAGCAGTAGTAAGAGGAGAGTGCAACTCACGAAGAAGATTGCGAACCCAAGCAGTCTCTGCAACAACGTTAGCAACACCCCTGTATTCCGCTTCAGCACTAGAGCGGGAAATGGTGTGCTGACGCTTGGCAGACCAAGACAAAAGGTTATCACCAAGAAAGACACAGTAGCCAGATGTAGACCTACGAGTGGATGGGCAACCGGCCCAATCCGCATCAGTGTAACCAACAAGCGAGGTAGTAGTGGAAGCATATAAGTGTAAACCAAGATCCAAGGTACCCTGAACATAGCGCAAAATGCGTTTGAGAGCCGCAAAGTGAGGCTCCCGCGGATCATGCATAAAGAGACAAACCTGCTGAACTGCATAAGAGAGATCAGGGCGAGTAAAGGTAAGATACTGTAGTCCTCCTGCAAGACTGCGATACAAAGTAGGATCCTGAACTGGAACACCGTCGGGACCCAGTTTAGTCTCAGTGTCAACTGGAGTCCTGGACGGGTTACAATGAACCATGTGAGCACGGGCAAGAAGTTCCTCTGCATACTTCTTCTGAGATAAAAATAAGCCCGAAGAGTGACGAACAGCAGAAATACCAAGAAAGTAATTAAGCATCCCAAGGTCGGTCATGTCAAACTCTGCATGTAACGAACTGATAATATGCTGAAGAAGTGCTGTAGATGAAGCTGTGAGAATGATATCATCCACATATATAAGCAAATAAGCAACCTGAGAGCCCTGTGTGTAGATAAATAAAGAAGAGTCACAACGACTATGTGTGAAACCTGCCCGAGTGGCATATCCTGCAAACCGTTGAAACCAAGCACGGGGTGCCTGTTTCAAACCATACAAAGATCGCTGTAGAAGACACACGTGATTAGGATAGCGAGAATCAATGAAACCTGGAGGCTGATGCATATAAACAGTCTCAGATAGATCACCGTTAAGAAAAGCATTCTTAACATCTAGTTGGTGAATGGGCCACTGACGAGACACAGCAAGGCTAAGAACCGTACGAATGGTAGCAGGCTTAACCACCGGACTAAATGTCTCGTCAAAATCAACACCGACCTGCTGAGTACTACCATTTGCCACTAAGCGAGCTTTATACCGACTCAATGAACCATCAGCATGAAACTTGTGTTTAAACAACCACATACATCGAACCAAGTTAACATTAGTCGGTCTTGGTACAAGAATCCAAGTGCCATTTTTAACTAACGCATTATACTCATCATACATGGCATTGCACCAATTGGTGTCTTTGAGGGCCAAAAAGGGAGACTTAGGAAGAGGAGACACAGACGTCGTGTGAAGAGAAAGACGTTCCAAGGGTTTTACAATACCCGATTGCGAGCGAGTGACCATGGTGTGAGTCCGAGTGGGTTCGGGATGAGGTGGTAAAGGATTTGAACTTTGGGCTAGAGGTGAGATATTATCAACATGGGCTTGAGGAGGGTGTTGGGCTGTGGGTGTGTGTTGAGAGGCGTTTGGTGGTGGGCCGGTAGTATTGACGTGGGGTGGGCTGTTGGGGGTTGGGCCGTTAGCAGGAGGGTTGTGAGGGGGTGGGCTAGAAGGAGGTGGGCTGTTTGGAGGTGGGCCAGTATTGGTGTCGTGGTGTGTAGTGACGAGAGGAAAAAGGGCAGTAGGCTCGGTAGGTTCAAGGAAGTTGTATGAAGGAGGGGTGGTCGGTGTCATAGATTTATAGGGAAATTGATTTTCATCAAATGTAACGTGACGAGATAGGATAATCTTGTTGGTCTCAAGGTCAAGGCAACGGTAGCCACGGTGATATGCGGGAAACCCCAAAAAAATGCAAGGGGTGGCCCGGGGTGCGAGTTTGTGGGGTGAGTGAAGATGAGGGTAGCAAAGGCACCCAAAAATGCGAAGGCGGGAATAGTTAGGTTCTTTGTTGAATAGTTTGGTAAAAGGGATTTCATTGTTGATTGCTTTTGAGGGGAGAAGGTTAAGTAGGTAGGTGGCCATATGAAGGGCTTCAACCCAAAATGACGAGGGTAGGTGAGCTTGGAAAAGTAGTGTGCGAATGATATTATTAATGGAGCGTATCATTCGTTCGGCTTTGCCATTTTGTTGGGATGTTTTAGGGCAAGAGAAGCGAAGTTGGATGCCGTTGTTGTTAAATAAAGTGTGAAGTTGTTTATTATCGAACTCACCACCATGATCACATTGAAAACTTTTAATATCACATTGAAATTGATTTTTAACGTAATTGCGAAAATGAACGAATTTATTGAACATATCGTTTTTGTGCTTTAAGGGATAGATCCAAACATAGTGAGAGAAATGATCAAGAAACATGACATAATATTTGAAACCACCAAAGCTAACAATAGGAGAAGTCCACAAATCGGAATGAATAATATCAAAACAATGTTGAACTAAAGAAGAAGAACTCTGAAAAGGAAGCTTCACATGTTTGCCAAGTTGGCATGCATGACAAATATGTGAAGACTGCGTTTTATTACAAGAAATTAAATGACGTGAACTAAGAGAACGAAGCACTTCATCCCCGGGGTGCCCGAGGCGTTGGTGCCACGTGGTGGAACTAGTAGACACAAAAGCAGCTGGAGAAGATGATGGCTTGGTTACTGGATAGAGATCGCCCGAGCTGTCACATCGAAGGAGGATATGGCGAGTCAAGAAATCCTTCACAGAAAAACCAAACGCGTCAAATTCAATAGTGCAATTGTTATCTCTAGTGAATTGACGAACAGAAATGAGATTTTTAATTATGTTAGGAGTAACAAGAACATTATTTAGATGTAAAGGACGATAAGGTGAGTGAATAATGCTGTGGCCAGTGTTAGTGACGGGAATTGAATTACCGTCACCAACGTGAATTGATGAGTATAAGCGCGTATTAAAAATGGAACTTAAATTACGAGTACTAGAATTTAAATGAGATGTGGCACCTGTATCCATATTCCAAGTAGGGTCCTGAAGTGTCATGGTGCTAAAAGCGCTCGGGAGCGAGGTCGGCTGTGAAGAAAACGTAGCAGGAGCAGGACCTAGCAAACCTGGGCTGGCGGCTTGGGGTATGGGCTGTCCAGGTTGAAGCAAATGTTGGGCCGTGTAGGCTTGGGCCTGGTGTGGGGCAGCAGGTTGTTGATGGGTTGACATGGAGTGGGCTGGGCTTTGGTTGTAGGAATAAGGTGTAACAAAAGCTGTTGGTTGATGGGGCCGTGGGTGTGGCATACGTTGGGCTGAAAGATATGCATTCCAGGGATGGGGATTAATGGCAGTATGTCTAGGATTAGTATTCCTAGTGGTAGAACCAGCCCGGTTGCGTGCATCGTGAACATAGCGACAACGATCGCCAAACTTGCATGAGCCTCTAGAAAAGTGATTGCACAATTGAAGGTTATTAACGGATTTAGAAGAGCCGGATGTGTTACCTTTCTTGTTCGATGGAGACTCGGCCATGAGAATAGTTGGTGATGACGAGCTAGTATCAAATGTTGTGGAGGTGTCGGGTGACTCGGTGAACGAAGATTCCTTAAGCAGAAGCATGCTTCGTGTGGTTTCAAAGGAAGGTAAGGGTTCGCGATGGCGAATAATCTCCACGAGCGTTGCAAAGCGAGAATCAAGCCCATTAATTGTGTATATAACCAGGTTGGTGTCGGTCACGCTACCTCCAAGGTTCGTGAGTCGATCCGCCATAGACCGAATTTGCGTGCAATATTCGTTGACGGTCAGTGAGCCGATCTTGAATGAGCGAAGTTTGTTATCAAGGTTTATGGCCCGGTTGTCCTTGTTGTCATGAAATAATTCTTTCAAACGATCCCATAATTTTTTGGCATTACCCGGAGTGGTGACAACTTGTTCTTGGAGTGAATCACATAAAGAGCTAAGGATCCACATCTTAATGAGATCATCAAGTTGTGCCCAATCGGGGTTGGTACTTGCGGTGTCGGATTCCACATGATCCTTAAGACCTAAACTACCAAGGTGAATGAGGGAGAAAGAGCTCCAAGCATTGTAGTTGTGTTTTTCAAGATCCAATTTGATTGGGACCTTGTTAGGGATGCTAAAGGGTATGATTTTGTCGGTGGAGGTGGTGCCGCCGGTCATGGCAGACTAATGGAGATGTTGGGAGGATGTAACAGAAAACGTGGGATAGGAGAGGGGAGGGGAGAAAACGTGGGAAGAGGAGAAAAATTAGGAGAGTATATTTGGCTCTGATACCATGTTGAAGGGTTTCAATTCATTCCTTAAACCATCAAATGAGTACCATCGAAATATAAATAATACAGAGAACTAAACATGCCTTACGGGCTTGGGCCTAAAGCCTAATACATAAAACATCATAACTAATAGTATAGTGATAATACCTTTTTAAACTCCACCCTTTTCCAGTAAATAACTTTCGATTCATATTCTTAATAAAAAAATAACCGTGATTAATATTTTGCATAAAACATAAAAGAAAGAAAAAGAGAGATGTAAAACTCACCTCTTGTTCAGGGAAAAGATTGTAGATCCAATATATTTTCATAAACCTAGTTTCAATCATCGTATGGTGGTGGTGCGGAATTAGGAATCGCCAGTTTTCTTTGGAAAGAATTGATTTACCATTAAAGTGATGGCTTAATTGTTCTCTCTTATGAATCATTTTCTTAATAAATTGTAACTGAATTTTTTGAATGCCTTTGACTTTCATTAAACCATATCATTAATTGTAGGTTTTATATTAAATGCAGATATAAAAACATTTGAATTAAAAACAGGAATCGCCAGTTTTCTTTGGAAAGAATTGATTTACCATTAAAGTGATGGCTTAATTGTTCTCTCTCATGAATCATTTTCTTAATAAATTGTAACTGAATTTTTTGAATGCCTTTGACTTTCATTAAACCATATCATTAATTGTAGGTTTTATATTAAATGCAGACATAAAAACAGAATTATACATTTGAATTAAAAATAACACTTTTTTAAACTTAAACCTTATCTATTTTATTTTTTAAAAACATTCCACAACTACCATTGTGGTCTAGTGGTAAATGCATATGTTGTGGGTGCATAGACCAAGGTTCGAATCTTGTCAAAGCCTTTTTAGCACCAATTTATTTCCAGGATTTCCACTCATGCTGCATATGTGGCAAAATTAATGCACACGTGGACACATAAAAATGCTTAGGTGGCTTTCTTGGCTGCCTATGTGGATTAAAAAATGCTTAGGTGTCTTTAAAAGGTGATGACGTGGATTAAATTATGGTAAGGTGGCATTCTTTGATGATTATGTGGCATTTATGTTGCATGAGGTGGCATTGTTGTATCCTGTTATATATAATGTAAGATATATATATATATATAATATATACTAAAAGTAGAGTGTATGTTAAAACTATTGGTGAGTTAGCGTTAACGAAAAATAAATATTATTACGAGACAATGTTAACGTCCTGAATTTCTAAACTTTCCAAAGATAGAAAGTTTCTAAAATAGAAACTTTCCAAAAATAGAAACTTTTTAGAAAAGTAGCGTAACTTAAATACGGATACTATATTTTTCTTAAAAGCTTGTTTGTACTAAATAACTTAGATATACCTCACATATGGATTCTACTTATATCTTTTTCTATATATGATTATGTTGTTATTTTTTTATATATTTCTTTTCTAATTGCGCCACCATTATTTTACGGTCACGGTTAGAAGTCCTTGCGTCTTCACATTTTCTTTCGTCGTTGTTATCATTTGTTTCATTTGCTTTAAGAATGAGTTCATAGCCCCTTTTTCTTTACTTACTTGTTTTATAAAATTAGGGGGTGATTACATGCTGGTTTTATATTCGGACAAGTATTTTTTTGAAGTGTATTTGCTATCAGTTATTGCCTCTTATTTCCTAAAGTACTCTTTTTTCCCACGTAATGTCCCCACTATTAATGAATGTTAGTTTACTTTTTGTAAGCGGCAAATGCTTGTGATAGTCTATTTAGGACTGACAATCGTCCGCGGTATTTACATAAACTGTGCCACCGTCAAACGGACGCTTTTACATTTGAAATATTACTTGGGTGTTTGGCACTCCTCTCTTAAGAAGAAAATACTTGGGTGTTTGGCCGCAACAACTCTCGGAGAAAAATACTTAGATGTTGGGGCGGTACACAACTCCTTCCAACATATGTATTGATTCAGTGTCATTAGCTTAGTACAATAATACTTATTTTTGGACATGGTGAGTGTGTCACTTGTCTACATTACTTGAATCTGGTGATCCGCAAAACTGTTTGATCTCATAACATTTCTCGGTTTACTTAATCACTATTTCACGACTAAAACCTATGGATTCACACAACAATTTTGTTGACTTTTAGCATGTTTTAATCTCAGGTACTAAGGTATAGGCTGCTTGGATGGGAGCCGCGTGGAGGACAATGGACGATATTTTGTATTTGTGTTCGATGAAAACTTGTTTTAAAAATTATGTCTTTAATTAAGCATTGTCTTTTTCCAAACTGTGTTAACTGTTAAAACTTGGTAATGTCGATCTTTTGTGAAACTTGTGGGACCTGATTGGGAAACTCTGGTAATTTCATGTCATCGAATGCAACTTATTTTAAAAATGTTTCTTTTGAGGTCGTTTCCCTATTACTATACTATGGGCTATGACGTCGCACCCCAAATTGTTACCGTTCCGCTGCTGTTATATTTTAGGGGTGTGACAGATTTGTATCAGAGCTGCAGTCATAGAGAACTGGGTCATTTGTAAAACCTAGATTATGACTATTTTACAAAAAAATAATCTTTCATCGTTTCATCTGATATCCGCGCGCGCATACTCTCTGATTCCTTATTTGCTTCCCCAAGCATTATTATTTTTATTATATGGATATATATATATATATATATATATATATATAATACTTGACTTTAATTTAGATCTCTTACGTCTATCTTTCGGCGTAGTGTTATTTACTCATGTAGGTCAACTATATAAATGTTGACTACCCTGATTATTGATGCATATTAATAAAAGCATCACTGTTAATTTATAAAATTTTAATTTTATAAATATTTAAATAATATATGCTTATTATTTATATATATTATTCTCTTTTGCTACGTATTATGTACGCGCCACCATCTCCTAATCACATAATTGATTTCCGCGTAAATGAATCGGCGCTAGAGTTAGAGGATCCAGTCATGAAGGTTGAGGAGGATCCTATGGAGGATCCGGAAGAAGATCAGGAGGAGGATCTAGGTATGGATATTGATGAAGATGAGGAGGATGAGTGGGAGGAGGATGATGAATGGTTGATGGCCCTAGTCACACCTCCCAGAGCTTCTTCATTTCAGCTCAGTACCTATTAAGTTGGAGGTCCATCCTCAGCAGTACCCGAGGCACCATATCCAGTGGGTCGTCCTCTTCTAGTTGTAGCAGCTATGGTTTCCTTACACCATAAGGAGATTGGGGCTTTATGTGTGAGAGTTGATAAGATAGAGTATATGCAGACTTCATTAGTAAGAAAGGTAGATGGTGTGAGTGATGCTCAAGTGGCTGATAGTATCGACATAGGGGAACCATAGCCTAGGATAACTACTGTAGAGGAGGGAGTGCAGACATTGGCTGAGCAGGAAGTGATTGTTGCGAGCAAGCTAGATGAGATCGAGACACAGGTTCTGGATATGAGGGACATAGTGGACAATTATCCTCGTGGATAGGTTGATGCATTAAGAGAAGAGGTTGATGGACTGAATGGATGGACAGAGACTATGAACCAGCGAGTGCACACTTTAAAGTCTGCTTTACAGGAGGTTAGGACAGAAAATCAGGACTTACAAACTCGCTTGAGTGCGAGCGAGAGTAACGAGAGATGTATGGTTGCTTGTATACTTTGGCTGAAAGAGCGCATTAATGCACTAGACCAGAGACCTCCGGGGCCACCAGATGGCTCCCAGTAGTCTATTTTATTTTTATGTCAATGACATTCTGGTTTAGGACCTTTTGTATTTTCAACTAAACTGCTAGTGACAGTTAGTGCTATTATGATGTTGGGTGTAATTTTGTTCTCTTTTGTAAACACCGCAGCTTATTTAAAACTTATCTATATGTTGTAATGGAATCATGTGCGTAATGAAGTATCATTGGTTGTCATTGATGTTTGCATTATCCTTTATCTCATTTCTTTATTACTATCATATTTTAATTCGATCTTGTTTACCATGTGGATTCATAATAGAATTGCATATTGTGTTGGTAATTAAAGCAAGATTATTATATTATTCTTCTACCTTATTTTCTTCATCACTATCACGTATCTCGACCTTGTATGCTTTTAAAAATTCTTATTGAATTGTGTATCTGTGTTGTTGATAGAATCATGCCTCCCAAGAGATTGAAGCGAAGAGCCATCGAAAGAATGGTGAAAAGGCGAGTAACTGAAGCTATAACAAAGTACGAAAGAAACCGACCCAACCTAAAGAATGCTGGAGGGTCTGGACCAGCAAATGCTGGAGGATTTGTTGCACCAGGTGTGCATGGATGTGCATACAAGACATTTCTGAACTATAAGCCACACACTTTTAATGGTACCGAGGGTGTAGTCGGACTGAATTGTTAGTTTAAGAAAATGGAACAAGTGTTCGAAATCAGTAAGTGTGCAGAGGAAGATAAGGTTAAGTTCGCTGCTTGCACTTTTGAAGGTCGTGCTCTGACATGGTGGAATGGAAATGTGCACACTTTGGGGCTCACTAATGCAAATCAGATCCCCTGGAACAACGTGAAAACCATGATGACAACTGAGTACTGCCCAGCGACCGAAATTCAGAGGATGGAACAGGAACTTTAGACTTTGACTGTGAAGGGAGATGATATTGAAGGGTACAATAACCGATTTCATGAGTTTGCTTTAATGTGTCTTGATTTGGTGACACCTGAGAAGAAGAAAATCGAGCGCTACATCTGAGGACTGCCTGAGAAAATCAAGGCGAATGTCACATCCTCAAAACCTGCAAGCCTTTACGATGCTATAAATATGGCTCGTGAGTTGGTCGAGCAAGCGATTCAGGCCAAGGCTACAAGAATTAGAGAAAGTAACAAGAGAAGGTGGGAGGATCATCAAGGGTATAACAACAACCGCAACCACATTATCCATCATCAACAGCAAAACAGGAGATAGGAAGATGCTAAAGCCTATACTGTCGCCCCAACTGAGTGAAAGGGCTATCTTGGAACCCAACCACTATGCAATCAGTGTAATTTGCATCATGACGGTCAATGCCCTCCCAAGTGCAAGAATTGCAAAAGGATAGGTCATCAAACTAGGGACTGTTGGAGTAAGACCCATGTTGCTGACAAACCACCAACAGCCAATGATAATGCATAAGGTGAGATCTTTCTCTCTGCATATAAGACCCAAGTCGAAGTTATCCTAAGACTATTTTCCCCAAGGCTATTGTACTAGTATTTTCTTTCGAATCTTGTTGCATTGTTGAATATTTTGTTTTAATGTTTCTATAGATTAGCGTGTCATGGCATTTCTGTCGGTTACATTTCGACACCCTACCATAGTATCCAAGCTACTATATAGATGGTCATTATCTTGTAAACATTTTATAACCATCTTATAAACCATTTTGATAAATTCTTGTAAACTAAATTATGGTCATATTATAAACTAATTCGTCTTTATCTATGGACTAATTTGCTACCTTTCAGATCTAAGGGCTGCTATAAGCATTTTCACAATCATTCTATTATGAACTATTTTACTACAATATAAACTCAGTTGATGCTATCTAGTGCATAATAATAAACTTGACAAAAAGGAGCATTTCATCGTTAGTCCTTAATTATACATAATCTGATCACCTATGTATAATTCAAGAAGGACCGTGCTATGCTGTGAGTGGTCACTTCGAAATTTTGTCAAAATTAATTTTCTACTCACATCTCCAAATATCAAAAAAAAATTGTGCGTGCATATGTGATTAATCCAACTACCCGCATCTTTTCGCCTCCTCCTCGTTTGCTACGGTCGTCAGTTGAACTCTGGGGACCATAGTTCCCTCATGGGGATCGACTGTAATATCTCGTAAATTCAGGTAATTTATTTAATTATATTTTATTTCTATTTTTACTTTTGTAATATCTCGTAAATTCAGGTAACTTATTTAATTATATTTTATTCCTATTTTTACCTTTAAGTAAAAAAAAATTACCGTTTACCCGATTCTGTAATTTTTACGCTCCAATAATTCTGAGCCGTCTTTTAGCTCGTTGCTTGTTTATGTGTTTATCATAATTCAGATATTTTACCCCGAAGATTTTATAAATTTTAATTTTGTAAAAAAAATATTTTACTTTCGTGTCTTGGTCGAACTTTACTAAAAACCGCACTTGGAGCTTAAACCTCACCTTTTAATTATAGTTTCACCTTTATTACAAATAATACTACAAATAAAAAAAAATGTAAAAGCTCCTAATTTCTAGCCTACAACCGATCCCTACAAACCCAAATACACATTCTACATATTTTTTTTCCCAGACACATCATTATGTTTACATGCATTTATCTCCTTCAAACACTTCACCTCCTACTCTTTTTAAAAACACACAGTGAACTCAAGTGATAAAAAAATCTTGCTCCTCCATCTCTTTGCCTAGCTGTCGACGCCACCACCACTACAATAACCACCACCATCACCAAACTGTCCTCCTACACTACCCACTACATCATCTACACAAAAACCTCCATGCAAGGGTTTGATCAAAATATTTGATTTTAGGGTTTCTTTGGGATAAATAAAAAGTTTTGGTTGGTGTTTGGGTTGCTTACTTGGTTTGAAAATCATAAGGAATCAAGGAGGGTTCATTGGTTGATTTTATCTTGCTTATTACTTGTTGTTGTAAGTATTTGAAACCTTTTTCAATACTTCTTTAATATGTTTATGATTATCTTTTATTTTGAAGCTATGAATCCATATATATTGTGTGTTAGGTTAAGTCTTGATGTATAAAAATGTCGATAAATAGTTTAGATGATGGGGATAGGTGATTTTGAGGTTATTGTGAAGTATTGGTGGAGATTTGATGAGCCTTTTAGCCTTATAGCCTAGGCGCGCTTTTTAAAACTATGATGGCTAAACATCTGATAATTGTCAGGATGCAACAATAGGAATTGATTAGCATACCGGATGAATAAAATCTCTTGAATAAGGTACACCATTTATTAATTCAGTCTAGATTGCCCAAGACATTCTAGGCGGAAGCAACATGTATGACCGTATATGTTATCAATATGTCGCCATTGAAGACGCTTGAGAAAAATATACCTATGGAGATGTGGTCGGGACATCTAGGTGATTGTAGGATGTTGAGAGTTATGGGTTATGTCGCATATTCACATGTTAAACAAAATGTGTTTTACCTGGGATACCTTGAGGGAGTGTCGGCGGTACAGACTATATAGGTTAGATAATGAATCACCTAAAATAGTCACTAGCCTAAACATCGTCTTCAATGAAAGTGTCATTTACAAAGACATGTTGGAGGATTCTAGTGCATGTACTAATAGGTCTGTTGAGGAATCACGGGTTGAGGTAGAAGTGCATGGCTTAAATAATTGTACGCCTAAGGACGATCAAACAAATTATCAGGAAGATGGCGATGATAAAGATGAAGGGGATCAAGTTCATAATCATACAACAAATCTCACACATTATTAGTTGGTTCAAGATAGAGAGCCAACATAAACAACAAGACCTGTAAGGTTTCAAGGTCAGAGTAATATGGTTGCTTTCTCGTTGGATGCATAAGAGGAAAAAGACATTCATGAACCACTGACATACCAAGAGACATTTGCTTATGAAGGCAGTTCTAAGTGGAAAGATCTCATGGAAGAAAATATGGATTCCTTGAGGAAGAACAAGACCTCGAAGTGATTAGGTCAACTAGTTGGGCAAAAACTGATGAGCTGCAAATGGCTGTTCAAGATAAAGAAAGGGATGGAATGTGTTCAAAAGCCTAGGTACATGACAAGGTTGGAAGCTTGTGCATTCACACAAAGGGCATATATTGACTTTAATGAATTATTTTCCCTTTTAGTTCGACACGCTTCTATTAGATTTATACTTGCATCGATTGCATGTAAAGATTATGAGTTGGAGCATCTTGATGTAAGGATGACATTTACATGGAAATATTAAAGAAGTGATCTACATGAGGCGGCCACCACGATATGAAGAATGTAACAAGTCATTTTTGTTAAAAAAATCTCTTTATGGTTTGTAGCACTCAACCCAGGCAGTTGTATAGGAGATTTAATGAGTACATGCTGAGCAACGGGTTCAAGTGTAATAGTTACGACAATTACGTATATTACATGAGTTATGCACCAGGGGCGTATATCTATCTATGTAGACGATATGTTGAGTGATTGTAAGAGCAAGGATGAGACTGGGTCTACCTAGTCTTTCCTTAAAAAGGAGTTTGATATGAAGGAGCACGACGAAGAAAAGAAGATTCTTGGTATGGAGATTATCAGAGATCGGATTCACAAGATTTTAAGGGTGTCACAATTCGGGTACGTTTCTAAGGTTTTAATTGATATTATAATAGACAATGGAAAATTAGTTCAGATGCCAATGGGTGGGCACTTCAAGCTAGTGTTGAAGGATTGTCCAGTTGGGGTTTATGATGTTGGAAGGGTGAGTATGGTGACGTGTGCAAATGCAGTTGGAGCTTAATGTACTTGATGTTGTGTACGAGACCATACATAGTGTATGAGGTAAATGTAGTTAGTAGATATTTGGCGAATCCATGTAAAAATCATTCGAAGTAGTGAAGTGGACAATGGGATATT
Source organism: Tanacetum coccineum (assembly GCA_026074375.1). Lineage (NCBI taxonomy): Eukaryota > Viridiplantae > Streptophyta > Magnoliopsida > Asterales > Asteraceae > Tanacetum > Tanacetum coccineum. The sequence goes on along the minus strand of BQNB010001753.1, from coordinate 92,898 downwards.
TTTAGGGCACTATAAACGTGGGTTTTGTGTATGAGATTGTGGCAAGGACTTAATATGTTTTGGTCGATTCAGAATATGCTAAAGATTTGGATAAAGGTATGTTTATCACATGTTACACATTTTTAGTACAGGGTGTGTTGTGAGCTGTAAAGCAACGTTTCAACATGTGGTGGCTTTTTCAACAACATAGGCAGAGTATATAGCCCTTAAGAAGACTGGGATTGAAGTTATTTGGCTAAGGGGGCTATTGGAAGGTCCGGGCTTGAAGCTTAGCACTGTAGAAATTAATTTGTAATAATCATGGAATGATTCACTTATCGTGGAATGATTCACTTATCATGGATTCAATTTATCAGGGAGGTCTTAGAAGCAAACATGGTTGAAATTATAAAGGTAGGTATTAAACACAATGTTATGGATGCCTTGAAGAATATGGTACATGGACTCAAGTTCTAACACTACTTGGAGTTACTAAGTGTTGGTATATGCTAATATAAAGCATAAGGTTGAAATTGTTATGCTTTTAGTCTTTATATTAAATTATTAATAAGTCTAAGGGTCTTTCTGTTAAGTTCAGTTTGTTATTAGTTTAATTGAACTTGGATTAACATAAGGGTCGGTTGGTGTTAACTTGAGCCGACTAGGGCTTGGTGTCCTTGTTAATGTCGGTCTCTACCCCCTCATTCTCTATAAATAGAGATGAGGGAGTGAGGCTATTATATGTTCATTCTTCAGTATGAATAATTTGACTAGGGTTATTCTCTTGTACTTGCACTTTACTTTTCCGTCAATTTAAAGCAAGGCTGCAGGTGTGTATCGTCTTCAAAATCATAATTATTCCCTTCTAGAACCTGGTTGTTGGTCGACAATACCAACAATGAACTTGATTCATTATGTATAAACCTCTTACAACTTTATAAATTGTTCTACTAGAAGACATGCAAATAATAATACACCATTAAGAGTTAAATTCTTTTGTTTCCTCATAAGAGGTTAAGAGTTCAAACATCACTAGCTGTGTACATTTGAGAGTGGTTAGGGAAGGTTCGAAAACGATTACAGGATTAACCTACTGAGACTGTGTACATCTGAGTAAAAACGCCGACCCTACCGAGTAACCTGAATAGGAAACCTCATCCATTTGTGTCAAAGATTTGTTACCTTTTAGAGCCACACAAACATGAAATTAAGGGTCATTGTTAGCTGAAACAAAATATAAACATATTCATACTCATGAAACTCTAATCCTACAATTTAAATTAAAATAAGGAAAAATAACAAAATACCCATATTTATAAACATGTTTCACAAAATACTCATTTTTTTCAATAATTCTAAAACATAATTCGCAAGGTTTGCGAATTTTGTGAAAAAAATCTAAAAGTTTGACTTTTCAAGGTCCAACTTTGTGAATTTTTGAAAATTTCTTCTTTTTCTTTCGGATTTCACGCTTAGCACAAAACGTGAAAATTGTAGATAACCCTTTTCTCGTTTAGTGCCTTTTTGAAAAACCCAAAACGTGATGTTTAGTTTTAGTGGTATTTTGGCCCCATAACTTTCTCACACGAACTTTCTTTTGCGTTATTCAAAAAGCCACTTGACTAGAAAAGAGAGATTTAAAACTTTCATGTTATAAGCTAAGCCTAAAAACTGAAGGGAAAGAGAGAAATTTTCAAAAATTCGCGACAAAGTCAACCTTGCAAATTTTATGAAAAAATTCAAAAGTTTGACTTTTCAAGGTTAACATTGCTCATTTTTGAAGATTTCTACCTTTCTTTTGCTTTTCTCACTTAGGTTAAAACTTGAAAGTTGTAGATATCCATTTACTTGTTAAGTGGCTTTTTAAATAATGTAAAAAAGAAGTTTGTATGAGGACGATGTGGCCAAAATACCACATCAACTAAACGAGAAAAAGTTGTTTTATTTTGGTCATAACTGTCTCATACGAGCTCCTTTTCAGTGATTTATTAAGCCATTAAACGAGAAAAGGAATATATACAAGTTTCATGTTTTGAGTTAAGCGTGAATACCGAGACAAAATATAACAAGTTTCAAAAATTCGCAAAGTTTGACATCGAAAGTCAAATTTTGTGAATTTTTCATAAAATACGTAAACCTTGCAAATTTATTGGTATTCTAGAAGTTTAAAAAAATATCTAGTGAAATATGTCTGTAAAAGTTGATATTTGTTTTCATTTTCTCAAAAATATATCCCAACATTCTGCTAATCAACAATTTCTGAGAAGTACACTAACCTCTGAGAAGTACATTGAATAGCAGGTAGGGACGAAACTTAGAAAGGATCGAGGAGGGTTGTGCCCCCCCCCCCCCCTCCCAAAAAAAAATTTCGACCCTATGAATATTTTATAACCTTTTATATATGATTTTAATCATTTGTTTTACAAAAAATTCATTGTAGTGTATATCGCCATCCTTAAAATAAATAACTTTCAAGTTCATCCCTCGATAGAAAACGTTCAAGTTCCGTCTCTGATAGCAGGTTTGATAAATTTAGTTATTGAAGTGAACGAAACAATATAGTAAATTAAGTGGACAAAATGAACATTATTACTAGTTAACAAAAAATCAACATATGTTTCATCATATGGAAAATATTTTATTCGAATCATATAGACTTAGTTACGTAAAAACAATCACGTAGCAATATTATAGACGAATAAATACGGAGAAGCAAAGGAATTTGGTTTTTTGGCTTACCCACAAATTTAGGTGAATGTTTGCTTGTCTTCCTTAAGATATGTGATTACAAATATACTATTAATAATTGTCAAAGAAAATGACCACATTCTTTCATTTATGATTTGCAAAATATTAATCAAATTGAACTTTTACTTCTTGATGAGGAGATTCATTTTCAGAGCTCGGCAAAGGGCGTGGTTGGCTTGTTACTTGCGATTTCAGGTACTAATGGTGCCGTCATAGGGTATCGGTGGTGCCGTCATTGACACGTCATTGGTAACATCACCATTCCAATCGCATCTGTTTTTCGGAATTTTTTTTCAAATTTTGAATATTGGAAGAGCGTGTATAACGGTCATAATTAAAAAATACACACTTTTTACCTATAAATACCTACTTCTATCACACACATTACATATAATCACCCAAAATAAAAAAAACAACACTCTCATATTTCTTTCAAAAAAATGTCTCAACAAAATAATGATTAGATACTTAACAATCTCTTCAATACCTCTTCTTCATCCGCTAATTCGAACTGCCTATCACCCGCAACACCGTCATCCGCCAATACGTCTCAACACCCCGACCAAATGTCTCAATACCTCGGTCATTCTTCTCAATATCCCAGCCATTCTACTTAATATCCCGATCATTCTTCTCAATATCCCGCCCATTTGTCTCCCCAACGCCTTCTTACCCACCATAATATGTAAACCCGACGCCATAATTTCCACAACCGTCGTACGCACCGCCAATGAACCAAGATCACTATAATCAAATGGCGTACGTACAATACCAACAACAACAACAACAACAACAACAACAATTTAATCAAATGAATCTCGGTACTTCTTCACAACCACAACCACCACAACAACGTTTACGAGACACTCCACCACACTCACCAACTCAAGCTTTACATTCCGAGTCATCTCCCGTCGTGAGATAAGACTTACCTTGGACTCTGCATTAGTCGGTTTGTAGGCTTGAGAGTTGTTATTGCATTCCGGTATGATTAATATCATGATTGTTATACATGTGGTATGATTGTACAATGTTGATATTAGTCTTTAAGTGTGTTGGGATGTAATATATACCGTAAGTATATAGTTTGTATTTTGGATTTTTAGTTACAGTTATGTGATCTCGACTTCGGAAGATTCCCGGTAACTTCACCAATTCCAACGGTTCTGCTCCTCTGTTATACTGACAGCATAGTATATCCAGTTATTGTTGTAGATTCGCTGTGAATACAAACATTTGGTTTGTTCACCAGTGTACAGAAATTGGATGAAATTCTGCGAGACCCAAGTTGGCACAGCGAATGATCGTGATACGCTGTGTTATGTGAGCTGTCGCGCGTCTAGGTCCATCTTAATGCTTGTACATAGATTAGAATGTGCACATAATGACATCCCAGTTAGGTTGAGTTCACCTACATGCATCACAATGGGGGGGTACACCTCATACTTGTTACCTAGCCTTCGCGTTGTCGGACGTCTTAGTTTGTCTACCAGGAAGAGTCATGTCAGAGACAACGGACTACGATATGCATTTACGGATTTCTCAGCAAAGCTGATTCACCAGGAGAGCAGAGTCTACTAGAGATCTTCCTGAGCGGCAGAGCTACTAAACGATCTAGTCATGGTATCTAATATGTACTAAGGTGTTACTGATCTCCTGAAAGATGAACGAGTATGTCCTAGAGGTTGTCTCTAACAAAATAATGATTTGAGCATACTTTAACAATATCTCTTCAATACTCTCTATTCGCAGTTGCTATCCGCCTAGATTAGGAACTGCTATCAGAGAGTCATGCGAAGACGACGTCAATGCGCCAAATACGTCTCAACACAGCCCGAACTTATCGTACTCATATACGCTCTACTAGGTCAATTTTTCTCTCAATATTATATCCCATCCATCTAATTCATATGTAAATACTCTGACGTTATTTATTTACCGATCATCTTCTCTTAATTATCCCGCTCATCTTTAGGTTCTGCCCAGAACGCCTTTTTGTACCCACATAATATGTTAACTCCCGGACGCCCATTAAAATTTTCCTGACAACCGTACGTACGCCACCGCTCATATGGATACAGAACTCTCACTACTAATCAAATTTGCGTACGTAAACATATACCAACGAGACAACCAACAAACAACGCAACAATGTTAATCAAAATGAAAAGGATACTCGAGGACCTGGAGGAGGACGGGATTGCGCGGAGATCTGCTGATGCGAGGTATCCCAGCTGACTACTACTGACCTAGATGGGATGAGAGATCGAGCGAGAGAAACACGAGCGGGTGTTTGAGATCGAGGAGCCCCATCTGGCAGATGATGGATTCGCTTATGCATATGCAGACGCTGAGAATCAAGACGAGGCTGTATTGGCACTTGACGCGAAATTGAGACTCAAATAGATAGTACATCAAGTCCAGAAACTCAAAGAAAAAGAGACTATAAATGAGAAAGAGGCAAAAGAGAGAAAGAAAGAAAGAGAGAATAAACAAGGACTACAAGAAAGAGAGAAAAGAAAAACAAATAAGAGATAAGATATAGATAAAACACACTCCGTATTTCTTCACAACCACAACCACCACAACAACGTTTACGAGACACTCCACCACACTCACCAACTCAAGCTTTACATTCCGAGTCATCTCCCGTCGCAAAAGGACAACGAGGCAAAGGAAAAAAACCCGACCAAAGAAAACCGACATCACACATACCCGGTGGACACAAGAAAAAGAAATTTTTTAACCAAAACGTACGTACAAATTTCAGAAGACCCACGTACCGACATTGACCAAACTAATAAGACGTTTTTGGGGTAAAGTTCTTAGTGAATACAACCGTTAAGCAACCGTCCAACATACAAATGGTATGATTACGGTAAAGTGGACAACTTTGACACATGATTGCAACAAATTCGCCGGTATTGTCGAGGAACATGCACGGTTGAATGGTGAAAACGACTTAACGTGGCTTGCTCGTTGTTACAAGTCTTTTGAAAATTACTTTTATGCATTTACCCACTATGAAGCATTGGAGGTGTTGAAAAATCACCACAAATGGCGTGGTGTCAAAGCCTTTGCTCCGGGAAGACGCGTTCGTACCGCCGAGGATATTGAAGAGCCGAACGAGCTATTTCGAGGCCATACAATACCGCGTCCTCCCGACAAGCCAAGGCCTAACAAGAGTCTAAAATGCGACTCGTCCCGATCCACAAGATCATCTTCGACGGGAGGAGATGCTTTCAAGGAAATGGTCCAAGAAGAGTTACGGATTAAACGTGAAAAAAATTGGATTTTCTCGATGCACAAAAAAAATCGAGGAATTGAAGTTTATTAATTTTAGTACCGAGGGGATAAGACCAGAAGATGCGGCTAACATCGAACGAGTCAAATATGAGATCCAATCAAAATATTTTGGCTTATCTTAGTTTTTATTATTTGTTGTATCGTAGGTTTTAATATTTGTCGTATTTATTTCGTATCGTATCGTATTTGTACTTCGTTTCATATTTTATATATATACTATATCAATTTTAGTTTATAATGTGTTCAAAAAATGGAAAGAAAAATTAACGAATAACATGTTATTGGTATTATGCTAGGGAGGAGATTTTAGTTATTGGTGTGTTATTAAAAGGGTGCTGATGTGGCGTTGAAATGGCATACCAATGACATGTTGTTGATACTTAGATCACCTAACTCTTTTAGAAGGATACTAACATTACTTTGTTATATATATATATATATATATATATAATCCGGATCAATTGAGAAGGTTTTTATTTTAAGAAGATTGAGAAGGTTTTCAAAAATTAGTTTTCAAGCGTAAAACTCATTTTAATATGATTATAATCCAAAATGTGTAAAGAAAAA
>BQNB010001753.1:0-81964 GCA_026074375.1 Tanacetum coccineum | reverse complement strand
ACATATATTTGGCAGTTTTTGTCTGTTTTTGGTCATTTAAGCTCATTTTTGAAGGTAAAAGATATGTGTAATTAAGCACTTATCAGGGACGCTCCATGGAGGTTAGCTATATGGCACGTTTAGAGATTATGGCATTACACTCTATAGTGATGAGTCAGTAGACAGTGATTTCATAGTTGCAGACAGCTGACCGTAGGAGTCAAACTATGACTTTAGAGATGCTACATGCAGACCACATGAGGCAGGCAGAGATTGCAGCATTACGGACATTTGACCATACCCGACAGGAGCAGCTTGTGCAGACTTTGACATTGATGCAGTCACTACAGGGACAGGTGACCACTCTGCAGGGATAAGTGACAGCACTGCAGGGACAGCAGGGACCCTTTGGAGGTCCAGCATAGCCAGTTACACCGAAGGAGGCCGGTAGTAGTTCATAGATCATGTTATGGCTAGTTGTTTTGTATATACCCTACTAAGTATTACGGGTGACTCCCGGCTAGTAGGGCTCTAGGTTTATGTTGTATTTTGTAACCTAATCGTTGTAAACCTTTTGTATCTAAACAAACCATGTATGTTTTCAAAATTATATATGGAATGGTTATGTTATGTCACGATTGTAATCGAATTTATCATGAATGAATGTCGATTTAGCTATATCGTTGTTAATTTTAATTCAGTTGTGCATTTCACTGTGTGATGTGATCTCGCTTTACTTATCAGGTATATGTCATGTCGCGGTTATGATTTTATGAAATCTAACGAGTATTATATTTTCTTGTGATATTGAAGAAAATGGCACCAAAAAGAAAGACAAGGTCAACACCAAAAACAACAACTACCACCACATCTGTCACTAATGCCCAACTTTAGGCAATGATTGATCAAGGTGTCACTGCTGCACTAGCAGCACGTGATGCAACTAGGAATGACGATGACAGCCATACCTCAGGAACGGGTGTCAGGAGGATTGAACGCGTTGCTCGAGAGTGTACCTATCAAGACTTCATGAAGTGCCAACCTCTGTATTTCAAAGGCACTGAGGGAGTTGTTGAATTAACTCAATGGTTTGAAAAGATGGAGACTGTGTTTCACATAAGCAACTGCTCTGTGGATAATCAGATCAAGTTTTCCACTTGTACTCTTCTCGCAGGTGCTTTGACTTGGTGGAACTCCCACGTTAGGATTGTTGGTCAGGATGTTGCGTATGCAATGACTTGGACAAATCTGAGAAAGAAAATGACTGACAAGTACTATCCAAGGAACGAGATGAAGAAGCTCGAGGTTGAGTTATGGAATTTGAAAGTGAAAGGTACCGATGTGACAGGGTACAATCAACGATTCTAAGAACTAGCACTACTGTGTGTTAGAATGTTTCTTAAAGAATCAGACAAGGTTGAAAGGTATGTCGTTGGGTTGCCCAACATGATTCAGGGAAGTGTTGTGGCATCGAAACCGAAAACCATGCAGGAGGCTACTGAAATGGCATCCGAACTGATGGATAAGAAAATCAACACTATCGCTGAAAGGCAGGCTGAAAACAAGCGGAAGTTTGATGACACTTCCAAGAACAACCAGAACCATCCATAGCATAACAAAAGGCAAGGCATAATAAAATGCAGGAATACTGGCAGAGACCTACACTGCGGGATCTGGTGAGATAGAACAGTATAGAGGATCCTAACTTCTATGCTCCAAGTGCAATATTAATCCATAACGGTCAATGTGCTCCAAAATGACTACATGTGCATCAAATGTGGTTCATTGGCTCGTTAATTGTAGAAGTTCTTCAGTGTTAATCCAGGTTCGTACCAAAGAGGAAATGGGACAGGTCAAGGGCCTACTTGCTTCGAGTGTGGAGTTCGGGGAAACTTCAAGACGGATTGTCCAAAGCTGAAGAACAACAACAATAACCGTGGTAATCAGGTTAGAAATGCTAATGCTCCAACGAAGGAGTATGTTGTAGGGCATGCGGGGACAAACCCATATTCCAATGTTGTGACGGGTTCGTTCCTTCTCACCAACTGCTATGCTTCTATCTTATTTGATACTGGTGCCGATAGGAGTTTTGTGTCCACTACATTTAGTTCCCAAATTGATATCACACCATATACCTTGGATCATTATTATGATGTTGAACTAGCCGACGGAAGAATAATTGGGTTGAACCATATTCTTAGGGGTTGTAGATTAAATCTCCTGAACCACCTATTCAACATAAATTTAATGCCCGTAGAATTTGGTAGCTTCGATGCTATAATTGGTATGGATTGGGTGGCGAGGTACCAATCGATCATTGTGTGTGCTGAGAAGATTGTTTGCATCCCTTGGGGAAATGAAACTCTAATCGTTCATGGTGACGGGAGTAACCGGGGAAATGAGACACGATTGAACATCAATAATAGTGCACCAAAACTCATAAATATTTGCTAAAAGGATGTCCTATCTTTTTTGGCACATGTTACTACGAAAAAGGCGGAAGACAAGTCAGAGGAGAAGTGACTTAAGGATGAACCCATTGTCCGAGATTTTCCCGATGTATTTCCTAAGGACTTGCCAGGTCTTCCTCCAACTCGACAAGTGGAGTTGCAAATTGATTTGGTACCTGGTGCTGCACCTGTAGCACAGGCACCTTATCGATTGGCACCTTGAATATGAAAGACCGTTGTCACGCACAGCAACTGCAGAGTTATCTGACCTCAAGGCTTTTTATAAGAATCCCTGTTCTCACCTTGGGAGCTTCCGGTCTTGTTTGTCAGGAAGAAAGATGGATCATTCCGGAGGTGCATTGATTACCGGGAATTAAATAAACTAACGGTGAAGAACCGTTATCCACTTCCAAGAATTGATGATCTATTTGATCAGCTTCAAGGGTTGAGTGTCTACTCGAAGCTAAAGATCGACCTTTTTTTGGTCAGGTCTATACCCAACTGAGGGTTCGAGAAGAAGACATTCCAATAACCGCTTTCAGAACTCGTTTCGGGCCATTATGAATTTCAAGTTATGCCATTTAGTCTTGACGAAAGAATTACTGCAGTATTCTATTGGACCTTATACAAATCGGGTGTGCAAACCATATCTGGATAAATTCGTAATTGTCTTCATTGATGATATTCTGATATATTCGAAGAACAAGCAAAGAACACGAAGAGCAAATTAAGATAATTCTTGAGTTCTTAAAATGAGGAGTTGTATGCCAAATTAGTTCTTCCCAAGTGTGATTTTTGGATTCCCTAAAGTATTGTTCCTAGGTCACCGTGATTTGTTAAAAGGATTCACGTGGATCCTGCCAAAGATCGAATCCATTAAGAATTGGGCATATCATCAAGTTACCAACAGAGATTCGTTTATTTTTAGGGTATTGCTGGGTATTATCGAAGATTTATCGAAGGGTTTTCGAAGATCGCCAAACCAATGACCAAGCTTACTCAGAAGAAGGTCAAGTTTGTTTGGGGTGATAAATAAGAAGCAGCTTTTCAACTGATTAAGCAGAAGTTGTGCAGTGCACCAATCCTGGCCTTACCCGAGGGAAGTGAAGATTTTATCGCATACTGCGATGCTTCTAGAAAGGGTTTTTAGGCGATGTGTTTTGATGCAGAGGGAGAAGGTGATTGCTTATGCATCGTACAACTGAAGATCATAGAAAAAACTATACAACTCATGATTTGGAACTTGGAGCAATAGTAGTTCGCTCTCTAGCATTTAGAGGCACTACATGTATGGATAACCAGTGCACGGTGTTCCTGCACTCTAAGAGGTCTACTATACACATTCTTAATCAGAAAGAGTTTATCTTGAACGGTATGTCGTGGTGTGCAACAAAGGTGGGATTGACCTTAGCAAAAATCCGGTGCAACATTCTTGTACCAAACACATCGAAATACGTCACCACTTTCTTCGTGATAATGTCCATAAAGGACATATCTCAATCGAAAAAGTGCCGTCCGTCGACAACATCGCCGACATTCTTACTAAACCCCTTAAACGCGAATCGTTTAACTATCTACATCTTGGTTTAGGAATGATGGAACGCATTCCATAAATCATCTTAGTTCGATTCTCTTTCTTCTGTCTTAATTCTAGTCCGTGTTCCATGCCGTGTCGTGACAACTTAAATACTTCATCCGAAGTACTTTAAGCATATTTAATTCGCGAAATGCAAATTAAAATGTCACTCCTCTTCGTAAAATTTTGGTCAAAAACCAAGTCCAAAAACCCTTGGCTGAGGGTGGCCCCCATATAGCCGGTAAATATGGGACCACCACCAGCAAGTCACAAAATAGGACACTTAAATAAAAAAAAATCAAAACAGAAAAACACACACCCCCTTACCTGCTGCCATTGACGAACATGACTCAAAACCCACCAAAACTCAAAATCAACCATCTAAACATCAATTGAAGATCAAATCAACACTAATAATCAATCCTAATATCACAAAGATCATCAATTGTAAGTCATTTCATCTATTTTCTTTCAATTTGAGTCTAGGGTTCATGATGAACACCAAAAATTGAAATTGGGGATTTTTGATTTTTCTTTCAATTTTGTACAATTAAGAGTACTAGGATACAATGTATAACTAATATGCTTCCCGTAGATATAGGATTTGCATACATTAGTGAATTTGTTGAAAAATTGATTTCGAACCAAAACCCCAATTTTATTTTCAAATCACTCACGTTAGGAACATAATAAAATTGTTGTTATGCATTGTTAATCCAACCCAAAAACGTTTTCAAACACATGCATAATGATCTCATGAACAAATTTCGAGATACATAACTCATATGTATTTTTCGACTTGTTTGGATGAGAAAAATCAAATTAAGGAGCGTTTGGGTTAACTCTTAGGATTTTATTTCTAGGTCGAGTTAATCATTACTCCACATTTGTTTCATATAGGCACACACTAGGCAGTAACTCAAAAAATAAAAACAAATATAAATGATTAATATATGGGCTTGTTCATGATCTTCTAGGTAACAATACCTCGAGCTACCGGTCTAGATCATCAAAAGACAAGAAACTATATACCCTTAATATCAAATGAGTTTAGTCAACCTTTGCTAAACACAATGGAAAATCTTGAAAAACGATATTTTCATGAGGGAAGGGTTGTAAGTCTAAACTTCGAAAATATGAGTCATATTCGTGCTAAGTCTGAGCCATTCGGCTTTGATTGTTTGTTAGACATTAACGAACAAATTGTGCCTCATTTTATTCTTAAGTTTTATTGTCAACTCACTTTTACCAATAATCCTAAGGGTTAATTTGTTGTCAACTTTGCCATTCAAAATAAGTCATTCTCCCTCACTCTTGAGGAATTCGGTCAAATTCTAAAAATTCCATTCAAAGGTCAAGCCTCTACCACCGAAATATGGTCTCTTGGCCATTTGAAGTTTTCCAAGTAAAGGTCTTTATAAAACAAAACCTCCATCTCCAAGAGTCATTAAGTATCTTATCCAAATTCCACGACAAGGTCAAGAAACTCGTACCAAAAATAAGAAAACCATTGTCGTAGATGAAAACGAAATTTTAACCCGAGAGATTCAAACTCATATGAAACCTTGGGTTGAGATTATTCTTGAAAACGCCATCTGTCTAGGAGGACATAGGGATCATGTCTCCGCCTATCTTTGTCACATGCTTTATTGCATTGAGACATCCACTCCTTATAACCTAGTATTTTTCATTCTCAAAAGAATGGAAAAGACTCGATTCAAACCAAAGGAACTCTAACCTTATGAAATGCTCTTGACTAGGTTATTCAAATATGTAGTTTCTGTCTCTCCTAAGATAGCTTTTGATCATTATCTCTTACATAATCGAGCCATGCATCTACTCGCTCCTCATTATGAGCGAAAGACACGAGCGAATCGGGGAAAGAAAACACCTTGTGAGTCAAATGCTAGCTCCCCCTCCTCCACTCTAAATCATCCATCGTTATCTCATCCATTGGATGATTCCATTGATGAAAAGGTGATGAATCTTTTCATTCCAATCCTTCTTCTCCGTCTCAAAACATCTCTTCCTCATCAAATGATGTCTCTAGAGTCTATCAAAACCCTCCTCATGAAAGTCATTACCTAAACATCTATCTCTCCAAAACCATTAATCTTCAAACTCAACAAAGAGATGCTCACCAGGAAGGGTTAAGGTCAATTGGACAAGCTCTCAAGAACATGATGGGTGGAAATCGGAAATGAACATGTTGGCACAACTACTATGAAACTATTATTATTATTATTATTATTATCATCTCTCGTGTTTAATACATTATATTTCTCTATTATTAGGACTAGGAGTGGCAAATTTTATTTGCATTTGACTTGGATAATCTTCTACATTTTATTAACTTTCTATGACTAGAAAATTTTATGATTATGACATGAGAAGAAATGCCACTACTTGCTAAATGATTTGTATGTTTGAATAGAACTACATATTATTGCTTGAACTAGTTGATTCTTGAGTATTGGTAAAAGCCAAAATCACTGGACTTAAGAAAAAGAGAAAACTGGAAATCTTCCTGCCTCCTGAAAACGGCCCCTATTTTATACCGGCGGACCCCATAATATTTAGGACATCCGGTGATATGGTGACCGTACCAGGAAGGAAAGAAAAATTTTGAGTCTTTCTCTTTTTTTGTTTGCTTGTCCCTCCTACCTATATCCCTCATAACTTTCATTTCCCAGATTGGCTACTAAACCAAATTTGACATTTCTTCTTCCTATTCCATGCATTTGCCAACTTTATCCAATCCTTCTCATTATTTAAATTCACCAAATTGATACTTCACCTACCATCTTCATTTCCTTTAATCTCTCTTTTTCTTTATCAAATGTCTTCCTCAAACCACCATTCCAACTTCTCTAGAAAACCATGGATGTCGGTTAGACAAGTATGGAAACGCAAAACCTTTACTCCAAAATCATTACCTCCTTCCCAAAATGATTTACCTCCTCTTCCTCCAAGAGTCTACGTACCAATCCGTTAACCTCCATCTTACTGATTCCCTTAAGAGAATCAAATGAATTAACCAACTCCACAACATCTCTACCATTCTTGATTACATACTATCCATCAAATGCCGAATTCATGCACCACCTTTCACCAACAACTTACAAATTCATCCTCCTTCTCATGCTCACGTTGAATTTCACTCAAGTTTTTATCATTGTTGCAACTTTTCTAGACACCAATTCTACTCTTTGAGAAATGAAATCAACTTTATTTACTATCTTCATAAACCCGTCCCATCCCTCCAACCCGTATCCCTCCAAATCATGTTTCACCAACCCCTTCTTTTTCCCTCTTTAATTAATCATTCCTACATGATTAATCTTCCTAAATAATTGTTCTTTCATCTTTTGATTACGACATCTTCTACCTTTCAAGAATCAACTAGTGTAGATCTACGCCTTATTATGTCTTTATGATTATCTACTTTCTATTGTAATGATTCATACAAATGATTGTTATGTTGTGTCATTTGTAGCTATTTTTATGATTCTAGTTTTTAAATTTTATGTTGAATGTATTAGTTGGATGTGCTAGTGTATGAGTTTCTTGTTGGTTGAATGAAACTCTTCTTTTGTTAATTTAAATACAATGTGTTAACTTGAAAGATATTTGTCTTGCACTTGTTCTTCTAACCTTGTTTTGTAGCACACAATTTTCTCTAAGATCGATCCATTGGTGCCTCGAACAAGGGAGAGCACACATCAAGGGGGAGTCTTGATATCGTCGATTTATTTTTTCCTTTAACAACTCGACGATCATTCTTTTTGAATTCGACAAAAAAGGGGAGAAATGAAACATAACTCATTAATTTGACATCTTTAATTTTATTTAAAATGAGTTTATATTTTTTTATCTTCAAAAAGTGGGAGAATTGTTAATCCAAATAATTGCCTCCAAAATAAATTTATTTATATTTTTTGGATCCTTTCAACATTTTGATTAATAACAAATTTGTAAAGCGTTTACAATAAAAATAAACGTTCACAAATTATTAAATGTAAAATTTCATTTCTAAGAGTAGTGATCACTTAAGGTATGGACAAACAAATTAATTAAGCATGATTAGTGATCAAGAAAATATTCGCTAATTAAAATAAAAAGTTTTATTAAAACTTAAAATTTGGAAATTCAAATTTGAAATTTAAATTTTCACCCAAAACGGATAGCTTATACACCGATACAACCTTCCCCACAAAAGACAAAAAAGGGAGCGGCAGTCTAGGGCGGCGGACCCCTTTATATACAAGGCACCGCCGGGGACCGACCCCAAGAGCCTTTGGGATTCCCTGCCTTAAATAATGATCCATTCCCAGCCCCAGTAAAAACTTGCACGAAATTTTTCAGTTCTTTTCATTTCTCTCTCTTTAAATCTTCTTTTCTCTCACACTAAAACTCTTGCATCACTAATATACTTAGATCTTGTTTCACGTGATCTAATCCTCTTTTCTCATCTCTTTCTCTCTATTTCATGTGCAAGAGATAACCACTGTATTGTCAAGAAACGAAGTGTTAATTAGTGATCTATCTTCCTTTCTTCTAAGTACCAAAACTCTATTGTATTTATCTTGTGTATTTGTGTGTTTCGGATATTGTGTAGATCTTGTGAGTGTGTATATCTTGTGAAGTGGTAGATTGGTTCTAGCTAAGATTAGGACTCAGACATTTGCTTAGTGTAGGAAAATAATGTAGCGACGTGGTAAATGGTTTTCTCGCCTAAAAGGAGCTTGTTGACACTAGTGGAAATCTCAAGTCGGATTACTCGAGGAGTGGAGAAGGTAAAGGTGCTTCCGTTAGCCGAACCACTATATAAATCTTGATGTCTTGTTGGTGTTTTTTCCTTATCTCTTTACATTATTATTATTGTTATCGTGTTTTAGTTTAGATAGTTATTTCTTGTTCATATTGTTATTTGATTGAACATATAACTCGAATCTATTACATTTTTGAAAGTAAACTTTTAAAATGTAAAACAAACATGTAAACTATTCAACCTCCCCTTCTAGTTTCCACAGAACGGTTGTATGCTTTGGTTTGTTTTGTGATCACATGGGATAAAGAGCTTGCGAAAAGACGGAAATAATCTAAAGATTTCTGCCAAATTTCAAATTTCAAAGCGAAGCTCAGGGAGTTTCTTGTCCTAATTCTACTCTTGTTATTTTTATTTATTTCCTTTAGTACAATAGGGACATTGTACAAATCAAGTGGGGGATGGGAGTGGAATTAATACTTGACGTATGTTTTGCCTTCGATTTTTCTAGTTTTCTTTGAAAATTATGCCAATTTTAAAATTTTGACAAATTCTTCTTAAATAACTCGAATTAATCTTTGTCGAATGCACACAACCCTTTATTATACTTGGTGAGATTTATGCTTAATATTCCATTTCCATCATATTACTAAAAAATCCACCAAATATTGAGTGTACCGATAGTATTGCAGACTTTAGAACTTGGCATGTATGTCATTTCGAGACCTAATTGATTAGCAAGAATAGATAGTGTGGAAACTAGAAGGGGGGGGGATTGAATAGTTTACACGTTTGTTTTACGTTTTAAAAGTTTACTTTCAAAAATGTTTAGATCCGAGTTATATGTTTAACCAAATCACAATATGAACAAGCAATAACTATCTAAACTAAAACTAGATAACAACAATAATAATGTAAAGAGATAAGGAAAGAAACAACCAAACCAAGACACCAAGATTTTATAGTGGTTCGGCTACGAAGCACCTCTTCGCCCTACTTCACTCCCTGAATATCCGACTCGAGATTTAACTATGTCAACCCCAAAACTCCTTGTCGATGGAGATTAGTTACACATCGCTTACGTTATTTTTCCGACACTAAGCTAAATGTCGAGTCCTAATCTTAGCTAGAACCAATCTACCACTTCATAAGATATACACACTCACAAGATCTACATCGGATCTACACAATATCCGAATCACACAAATACACAAGATAAATACAATAGAGGTTGGTTCTTTGAGGAAAAAGAGGAGAGATCAACTATTTAACACTTTATTTTCTTGATGAATACGTTTGTTCTTCCTCTTGCACTTGAATGAGAGAGGAAGGAGATGAAAAGAATAGAGTATGATCACTTGAAACAAGATATAAGTATGTTAGTGATCAAGAGTTTTAGTGAGAGAAAGAAGTTTTAGAGAGAGAAAGAAGAGACTGAAAAATTTCGTGCAAAGAAGAATGATTTTCAGCAAGGGGTGGACACGTATTTAATAGACAGTAAAACAAAAAACCAACGGTAACTGGCGGCGACTCCCGGTGGTCCCATATATATACGGGGGCCGCCAGGCCTATAAGGGGGCCGCCAGTAGACTCTGCTTCCTTTTTTGTCTTTTTGTGGGGAAGGTTATATCTGGTATAAAAGCTTTCGTTTTAGGGGGGACAATTTGAATTTCAAGTTTAAGTTTTTAATAAAAACTGTTTTTTAATTAAAAGGTATTTTAAAATTAATTTTGTGAAAAATCTTTTATAAGAATGTTAATGGATGAAGAGAATAATATTTTCTGTTTCACAATCATTGCTTAATGATTTGTTTTTGTTAATACCTTAGTGTTCTTACTATATCTTTAGACTGGAATTTTACGATTATATAATTTGTAAACGTTTTTTTTTTATCGTAATCGTTTTTACATTTTGTTATTATCAAAACGTTGAGGTGGTACACATAAATATAATTAATCCTTTTTAGTCATTATTTGTATTAAACTAATCTCCCCCCTTTTTTGATGACAAAATATAAACTCATTTTGTATAAATTAATAGTTAACATTATTAATGACGTTTTGTTCCATTTCTCCCCTTTGTCGAATTCTATTATGGAATGATCGTCGAGTGGTGTAGGGAAAAAAAAAATCATCGATATCAAGACTCCCCCATTGATGTGAGCTCCACTCATTTTGGGGCACCAATGGACGATATCACGATAATTTTTTTTCATAACAAAACAATGTTTAGTAGGTACAAGTGCAGACAAATATTCTTTAAGCAATATATGAGGAGTTAGTCACCTAATTAGAGTTTCATTCAAAAATTCTAGAAAACTCTTAAATATATAGACGAACCACATACAACTTACTTTTGAGCTAAGATAAGCAAGAAACATAAATCCTTAAATTACACTACAAATACTAAAACATACTAAGGAGATAAGTTCCTAGATGATTCATGATTATTTGGGATGAACATTTTTGAGCAAAGATTTTGGGTGATCGCTTTTATGAGAATTTTGAAAACATTTCAAGTGTGGTGGTGGTGAATAAGTGGAGGCTGATTGCGGTAGTGAGAAGATTATTCATGTTAGTGCAACCATGATGTTCATCTCATCTCTTAAGTGAAGAAAGGTTGGGGGATTTTGGTTATGAGCAACATTGACAGTTGGAACCCATGATAGTCATGATAGTTGTAGAAAAGAGGATGGCCCATGATAGGTGGTTGAGGTTGGGGTGAGATGGTGGTGATGGAGTGTCATGAATATGATCAATAGGAGTGATTGGTAACAAAGAGAGTGTGATATCCAAAGAGGGATGACTTTGAAGCGGTTGAGGGTTTAGAGGTCTAGGAAGAACATCCGAAATGTTGTCAAACAAGGGGTTCAAGTGATGATGAGAAGTTGGTTCATTTGAGGATGGTGGTGAGATTTAAGT
The DNA here is from genome assembly GCA_026074375.1 of Tanacetum coccineum. NCBI lineage: Eukaryota > Viridiplantae > Streptophyta > Magnoliopsida > Asterales > Asteraceae > Tanacetum > Tanacetum coccineum. Next base: position 70,270 of record BQNB010001753.1, on the reverse strand, counting down.
TTTGAGTGAAAGGAAGAAGATGTGTTCTCTTGACTTGATGATGTTTGATTAGTGGATGTGGTTTTTGATGGTGCATTTGGAGGAGTTGGAGATGAAGAAGTTATTGTAGGAGAAGGTGTGGTGGTGACATCTTATTCACTAGATATGTTGACAAATAGTTGTCAGGAATGGATTATTGGTGAGTTTGATTTTATTAGGAAGGGTTAGTTGAGGAAGCATGGTGGAATTCGTGGTTGGAAATGGTTGTGTGGAAGATGAAGATGATGATAGAGTAGAGAGGGATGCTTATTTTATTAGGGAGGAAAAGATCAAAGTGGGAAAATGCATAAGGTTGGTTTTGGATTCAAAAGTGGTTAGCAAATCGAGAGAAGTTTAGTGGTCTAAGAAAGAATAGTCAACCGCACAGAAAATCAGGAGCCACAGTGAAAATTCCGTGACTTCTGATGGCGGTCTCGTAAATACCTGGCGGTCCCATATATATTAGGGGGCCGCCCAGTAGTTATGGGGGCCGTTCTCTAGAGACAGGAAAATTTTCCATTTTTCCTAATTTTTTGTAGATCCTGTACAGAGACAGTTTCCTATTTTTCCCTTTTGGAGTCAATTCTAATTCACCATAAATCAACTAATACTTAAAAATCAAGGTTATAAGACTAAACATCCTAAACTCAATCAAGAAATCATATGTAGGCAAGTTGATAATTCTATAAGCATGCATAATATAACAATAGCCAAAGTGTATCAAGGTGCATGCAAGCATGGGTTTAAGACGATAAAATTAAATGATCATCTAAGGCAAGTGATGTTGCCCGTACTTCATACTAAGTTACTAATAAGTAGCATAAGTTTGAATACCTAACCATAATAGATTGGTAAATAATATAGAAAATAATGTCATAAAGTAATTTCCCTCACAACTCACTTCTTCATGTTTCTCCAAACCTTCTGAGGCTTTTTTCAATTGACTTACTACACCAAATGCTCTTCTTGTAATTGTACTTGTCGGGTTGATGATTTTGTTTGGCCGAGTGTATAAAAATTAGTTCAAGTGAGGGTCAATGTTAGATGGGTTTTGAAAAACTTAAGGAACTTGATTGGTTAACGAATTGACATAACAAATGGGGGAAGGGGTACTTGCACGTGAGGTCCCTTCGTCATTTCCATCATCATCATCATTGAGATGAGATGAGGACTCGGTTGATCGAAGGTGGAGGAGGAAGTGGATTGACGACCTCTTCTCGTGCCACGATCCCTTTTGGGTTTTCGCTCTAGTTGAGCGGCAAGAGGATTCATGACACGATCGTACAAGACATAAGATTCATTTTGCAATTCGGGATTTTCACCAATGATGAAATCAAACAAGCGGGTTAATAGCATACTATAGGTAGAGTTAACTTAGCTTGCTTAGTAACCCACTCCATTTATTTCGCCATGAAATAGGCAAGATTGAATTTTTCAGAGTTTGCAACACAATAAAGCATATAACAAAGACATACGGGAACGTGATCCCGATTAACCCCCCCCCACACCCCCCCCCCCCCCAAACAGAACAGAAAACATTTTCCCTAATTTATTTCTTCTAAGGGGTTTGTTTTTTCAAAGTTGACATAATTTCACGAGTGAGAATTTGATAATCTTGAACCTCAACTTCTTCTTGATGATGGATGAGAGTGACTTGACCTTCTCGGTCTTCTCGAATAACGAGATGATATCATCGGGAGAAGGGAGGTTGGTTTGATATGGGCCTTCCGAAGGGGCACCATATACCAACTCATCAAGTGACCATCTGTCACTAAAGACACACGCACCCTCACAAGGTATTCTAAGAATTTGAGCAAAGTCTTCAAGAGAAGGAGAGAAGTATTGATTTTGAATAACAAATTCAACAAACATTTGACCTTCATCGGAATAACTCAATCGATACTGACTGTAAAACTCAAGAATAAAACAAGGACACACTTGTTCATTGATTTCAAGGAGACACGCAAACTCGACAAAATGGAACAAAGACCGAACATAGTTTAGATCCGTAAAGTTATCAAAAACTATCGACCCTCGTGAATGTAACGTTCTTCAAGGTTTCTTAGTTTTTCTTTTATTGGAGAACGGAATTCATGTGAAATTTTAGGGATATAGTGTCTTGTATTTTTGTAATCTTCAGAAGATTTGCGAGGCATGATTTCCTAAAAGAAAATGAAATCACATTTTATTACTTTTTACTTGTAATATGTCATGAGCATTGTTTCTAGTGTGTGCCTAAATGTAACAAATGTGGAGTAACGATTAACTCGACCTAAACATAAAATCCTAAGAGTTAACCCAAACGCTCCTTGATTTGATTTTTCTCATCCAAACAAGTCAAAAAATACATATGAATTATGTATCTTGAAATTTGTTCATGAGATCATTATGCATGTGTTTGAAAATGTTTTTAGGTTGGATTAACAATGCATAACAACAAATTTATTTTGTTCCTAACGTGAGTGATTTAAAAATAAAATTGGGGTTTTGGTTCAAAATCAATTTTTCTACAAGCTCACTAATATATGCAAATCCTATGTCTATGGGAAGCATATTAGTTATACATTGTATCCTAGTAGTCCTAATTGTATGAAATTAAAAAAAATCAAAAATCCCCAATTTCAATTTTTGGTGTTCATCATGAACCCTAGACTCAAATTGAAAGAAAATAGATGAAATGACTTACAATTGATGATCTTTAAGATATTGTGAATGATTGTAAATGTTGATTTTATCTTCAATTTGTGTTTTGATGGGTGATTTTGAGTTTTTGGGTTGTTGATTTTAGGAATGCACTTTTTACATCCATTTGGAATATTTTAAAATCTAAGGCACTAGTATATAGCTAATTAATATAATAAAGACTTCAAGTATAGCAACTGGGCATAGTATTCTTCATAATCAATGCCGCATGTTGATTATAGCATTGAGGCAACTAACCTAGCCTTATTTCGAGAAACAACACCGTTCTCATCTAACTTATTTCTAAATACCCACTTAGTTCATATGATTGTCATATTTCTAGGTTGTGGAACTAACTCCCAAACGTCGTTAGCAACGAATTGATTTAATTCTTCTTGCATGGCAACTATCCAACTTTCATCTCCTAACGCTTCATTCACATTCTTAGGTTCTATAGTTGATATAGATCAAAAGAAGTTACTTTGGTTTTGGGCTTGTGACCTAAGGGTTCTTTGGTTAAGGTTTCTTATAACATTTTCTAAAGGATGGTTCCTAGATTCGTTAATATTGACTATTTCGTCAATTTATAAAGTTTCATCCTCAACAACATTTTCTAGGTTTTTCTTTTCGGTTTCCCTAATGGCTTCTTCTTCATCTAAGTCGTCATCCTCCAAGGGTGATGTCTTAGAAGGTGGAGGAGTTTCATCAAACGTCACGTTGAGTGATTCTTCGATTTTCTTAGTGTGTTTATTATGATGATGAGGCTTTACTATTGAGAGTAACCTAAAGACACCTTCGTATTATGACTTGGGGTCAAACTTCGGTTAAGGTTGTATTTGGTGTTCAAAATGATGAGCACTTTGCCTTTCTAAAAAAATAACACTCTAAAATAGTCCTAGACGTGGTGTTTTCCTACCTCTCAAGAGTTCATAAGGTGTTTTTCCTAGAATGGATCTAATAAGAATTTGGTTGAGAATATATGTTGAAGTATCTACGGCGTTACACCAAAAAATTTGTGGTAATGATTGCTCGTTCAACATAGTCCTGCTCATTTCTTAAAGTGTCCTTTTGACCACGGCATTTTATTGAGGAGTGCGTGGAGCCAAGAAGTTATGTGTAATACCATTGGCATTACAAAACTCTCTAAATTGCACTCATTATCAAATTCTCTACCGTGGCTCGTTCTTATTGACACTATTGAACAACCTAATTGGTTTTGGATTTTTCCTACTAAATATTTCGAATTGATTGAAAGCTTCGGTTTTATCTTTAAGGAATCTAGTCCAAGTATACCTAGAGTAGTCATCTACTATGACTAGGGTGTAACGGTTTCCTCCGTAACTCCGTTCGGCGGATGGACCGAGAGATCCAATATGGAGATGTTCCTAAGCATCTAGTCGTGAGACTACATTCTTAGCTTTGTGACTTGCGTGAGCTTGTTTTTCCATTTCGCAAGCATCACAAAAAGGTTGATCAAACTTAAGCTTAGGTAGGTTTCTAACTAATTCCTTAGAAGCTAACGAATGAATGAGACGCATATTTGCGTGACCTAATCTCCTTTGCCACAAAGTAGAATTTTCATCAATCGTTGCTAGAAAAAATTAATCCTTTGGCTTATTTCCTAATTTCATCACATATAAGCCTTTCTTCCTAATACCTCTACCTATGACTTTACCGTCCTTAATGATTTCATTATCATGTTCAGAGAAAGTTACTCTACACTTATTATCACATATTTGTCTTATACTTAGCAAGTTAAATCCTTAGTTATCAACATGTTCTATATTATCTATTTTGAGAGAGTCATTAAAAATTGTACCTTTACCAATGATGTTATCGTGAAGATTACTACCAAAAATAACGTTACCTCCAATGTATGCCTTGTACGTAGAGAAGGGCTTTCGGTTACCCGTTATATGTTTAGAGCATCCGTTATCCTTGATCCATTCGTCGGGTCCCAAGTCGACTCCAAGGCATTTCGCATTGATGCATGAGCTACAAGACACGTTTCATCTTTGACCTTCTCCATCATCTTCTTCACCGCTATCGCTCCAAGAGCCTCCGACAAAAGCTCTTTGGTTCTTATCTTTCGGTGGTTTTGGACATTCTCCAATAAGATGACTCGGGTCGCCGCATCTAAAGTATTTTCTATCACTTTTACCGTTCTTGTCATCACGGCTTCTTTGGAACGTCTTTTTGTCGTTCCGAGGTTGTCTCACGAATCTACCTCTTCTTTTAAAGAACTTCTTGAAGTCTCTTACTGCCATGGCTTACTCTTCGTCTTTGCTACCGGAAGTCGAACACTCTTCATCACTAGATTCTTTCTTAGCCTTTAAAGCAATAGATTTCCTTTCAACTTTTGCTTTGACTATTTCAGAATCTGTCTTGATGATCATTTCGTGAACTTTGAGGTTCCCGATAAGTTCATCAAGAGATAGTGACGTTAAGTCTTTCGACTCTTCAATCGCCGTGACCTTTGCTCTCATTTGAGTTAGAGGCACTAAGAACTTCTTACGTAGTTCTTGTGAACCCCCCCCCCCCCCCCCCCCCCCCCCCCCCCCCCCCCCCCCCCCCCCCCCCCCCCCCCCCCCCCCCCCCCCCCCCCCCCCCCCCCCCCCCCCCCCCCCCCCCCCCCCCCCCCCCCCCCCCCCCCCCCCCCCCCCCCCCCCCCCCCCCCCCCCCCCCCCCCCCCCCCCCCCCCCCCCCCCCCCCCCCCCCCCCCCCCCCCCCCCCCCCCCCCCCCCCCCCCCCACCCCCCCCCTCTGAGAATTTCGTTTAATAATTTCGCCGTTTCTGTTTCCTAATTTGAATTTTTAAAAGTTTCGTTTAGCTTTTCCGTTTAACCAGGAAGTTGTTCCGTTATTATCTGAAAATCGTCCACCTATGGAGCGATAACCGGGACACTTAACGGTTCGTCAGTGTTTTGGCTATAGCCAGTTTTTCATGTTTTAGAGCAATATTTAAAATTTCATAATTTTATGTGTTACCATTATTCGTTTCGTTATTTACGTGATACGTGTGTTAACCTATACCTATGCATGTGGACGCAAAGCCTTGGAAATTAAATCCAAATATGAGAACTATGATCCTAAAAATATGGAGAGCATTTTAGTCCCCCCACCTTTGGCCTTAGCATAACCGGATACACACACACTTCCTAGCATGGGATTCTTTTTTTGAAATTTTGATACAAGTTAACATACTTCCTACAAAGTGGCTTGTACAAGGTCCTTCCTAGGCTCTCATTCGCGGATCATTTTGGTCCCCCTTTTTCCCTTGTACTCGGCCAAACAAAGCATAGCACCAAGTCTAGGTGCATCCCATCTCATGCCAACATATAACCACATATTCTCATTTGTTCCTTATTCACTCTTAAACAAATTCTCTCACTAGAAAAATACACACACTTTGTTCTCTCTTTTCTTTTCCTTCTTTGGTTCGGACGCCTACAAACACCCATACAAATCCATTTGTTTTTAATCTTTGATCCACCATTTAAAGATATATTGTTCGAGGTTGATTCCTTATTATATCCGGGTAGTTTATAAACAACGTTTGGGTTGTTCTTAGTTCCTAATCATCTTTCTTCGTGTTTTCTTGTCATGTCCATCTCTACTTTTTATACATGAGTTGTACTTTTGCCATTCGTATGATCAATCCGAACAAGGTGTACAAAGAGGATCGTTGTGAAAATCATTAATATTTATCTATAAAACTACAAGTCTCAAGTTAATCTTTTTATTTATAAAATTAAAGAATCATTTAAAGTAGTTTTACTTTTTTTATGGGTTTTAAAGTTCATTGTGACTATTTTTGATATATATATTGTTATTATTACAGGCTATGTTATTTATTGAGATTTATCGTATAGCGAGCTTGAATATTGTTGCAAGAGATTAAGTTAGATGTTTGTTTTGTTGGAAACATAAATTGAAAGTCGAAGAGGTTTAGGTTTAGAATAAATTTGTTGATATTTGCGGTGTTGTCGAAAATAGATTGGATACACTTTTTGAGTCAATTAGAAAGATGTACTTTCATTTTAAATACGGATATTTTAACGAGAGTCGAGATAAATTACAAATGGAAAAGTCGGGGGATATTTTTTGCAAAGGTCATGCCGAAAAAATTTATAAAACTTTATAAAATGTGTCAAAAAATATACTTTTATTATCAAACTTATGATAAAATGTAGAATAACGTTAAGTGTCGAGTTTAGTGTGTCGGGTCACTAAAAGACGAAATACACTAAAAGACAAAATACACTAAAAGACGAAATACACTAAAAGACAAAATATACACTAAAAGACGAAATATTTTCGAAGATGTGTCAAAATGTCAAGACTTGTCAAAACCTATAACTTTCGAAAGTACGTTTTGAAAAGGATACGCCATGTCTACTCATGCTCGGATGATCAACTCTTGCGTTAAGCGTTATTCGTTGTACATTATTCTAAAACGACCACTATATACTAGGTTGTCGCCAGTACCGTGAGATTTGTTTTCGCTTGATTGATTCCTTTTGATCCACAACTCGGATAAGGTGAGTTATATCCCGAACGTTTACTACGTTTTGAATAATATGTTTTATACTTTGGGGTGAGAAACCATTGCTTGTTTTTTTAAATCGGACTCAAGTACTTTCATGAGAATTTTTTTCCTGTTTTACGTGTTGGCCTAAGTAGAGCTGGACCTCTTATTGCCCAAAAACTTTCTTGAACTGTTATTCTCTTGACGGGGACATAGTTGAGGAGCGCGAGTGAATAAATAGATCTATTGGGACTAATTTTCCTTATCTGGGTAAGTCGCACTTAATACCCAAGGGGTCGTTTTTTTTTCCTTACTCACCCCCAGATTAAACGGATATATATCTTCTCGAATTTCGGATAGGATATCTTAGGTCGAAATTTCCTCCTAGGGCTATGAAACTATAGCTATATGAAGCTATGTCTACGAATTAGCATCGGGTGTCATGAGCTTTGTGCAATGAAGTATCTTTTTTTGTAAAGTTGTATTTGTTATAATTGTCGCATGCCTGTAAAATCTTGTGGTCACTATTACATCAAATTAATCCATATGAATTCACTCAAACCATTTATTTTGACCGTTTTTAAGCTTGTTTTTTTATATGGTGATTAGATTGAAAGATGTTGCTTGATCTATATGAAGTCTAATTGATGAACAGCATTTCTGATTTCATCTATGTTATCTTATATTACGTCTGTTGATTTACTAAAGCTTTCGCATTTTAACTTTTGAATCTTTTAAATTTGATTGATGAAAACTTATTATTATTTTAAATTTATGCAACGGTGTTTATTTTTAAAACGTACCCTTAGAGGTCGTTCTTTATGCTTTGTACTTGAGATATCCAGGAACGTCACGCCTCCGGACACGTATTCCGTCCAGGGCCCGTTTGAGGGTGTGACAGATTGGTATCAAGAGCCAAGGTTATAGAGAACCAGGTAGTATAAACTAGGTCTGGACTATAACCAGTATGTGATCCTACGTGATTATGTGCCTTACGTGATTTTACATAGTACGTATACATAATTAAATACTATATCAATAATATATATGTATTAAATACTAAGTATAACTAATATTACTATAAGTATTTCGCATTTCATCCCATCATGCCGTACTCGATGACCCGCACATTTATTCGTTTATTTTGCATGCATCCAGTTACCCATTCACCCGATCATATGTTGCATCATGCCAATTTTTTGGTTGTACGATAAAGATGATTTATATAAACTTTGCCTTTGTGCAGGTCATGGCTATTTCAGTTATCTCAGTTTCTCCGGACTCATCAGAGGATAGCATAGGGACACCTGCTAGACAAGTGATCTTGTTCGGTACCACTATTCCCGACACCACACCCGTGATTACTCCACCCACTACTCAGACTGACACTACAGTGATACCCATAAAGACACCTATCATAGCACCTACTATACCACCATCCCCAGATTATACACCAGCATCTCCTGATTACTCACCTACATCTGATTCAGAGTCTGATCCATCTGAGGATCCATCATCAGACCATATACCACCATTACCAGCTATCTCACCATTTTTATCATCGACTGACGACACCACAGACAGTGATACACCAGATACACCACCATCACCTACCCATGGTATACCTTTCACTGAGATTACCTCTTTTACCCAGAGATCACCTGTCATACCTCGTCGTCGAGTTATGATTCTAGCACCTGGACAGCCTATTCCCCATGGTCGACCGTACCGCTACCATCTTAATGGGCCGGTACACATGATGACTGCGAGGAAGAGGGTTGGACCATTACCTGTTCAACAACTTGTTGTGAGACATTCTGTCGATCATTCTTCTTCAGATTCATCATCAGAGGCATCATCAGATTTTCATTCGGATGCTTCATCTGATTCTTCTTCGAGACACTCATTGTCAGATCATTCTTCTCCTGATTTACCAAGTACTTTTGCGAGGCCATCTCGCAAGAGACGTAGGTCCCCTATGACATCTGTACCCACATTACCACCTATAGCCGGAGCTCTATCTCCTGTCCGTGCTGATTTGATACCATCACCTAAGAGGATTAGGAGTCCTGAGTCAGCGACGGATTTAGAGGATAGTTTTGAGCCATACGTACCTAGAGAGGTTGGTTTGGGAGTTGACGTTGAGGATGAGAGTTCTGAGCAGTCTAGGTCTAGAGGGATTGATATAGAGGTGGATGATGATGTTGAGAGGAGTGATGGGATGGATATTGACCCCGTTGAGGCAGTTATCGAGGCGTGTTTTGATTTTGCTGATATTATTAAAGCTAGTGGGGTTAATGTTAGGGTTGGGACTGTGACCGTTGCTCGGGATGATGTTGAGACGGGTACGAGAGACCCGATTGTAGTTAGTGACGATGGAGATACACCTCCTATGGTACCAGAGGTTATCTATGAGCCTGCTCAGGATGAAGCAGCAGGGAGTATGTATGAGACATTAGGAGATTTGGTTAAGAGGTTCCATGATCACACAGAGGCTATCCCAGTCCATCGTATACTGGTTATTGAGAGAGTACGGAGGGAGCAGGGATATAGGATTGTTGGGGTTGAGTCGGCAGTCACTGCTTTGATTAAGAGGATTGCTGAGTTGGAGAGGGATAACAGGAGGCTCAAAGGCACCGCGAGTGTTGAGAGTCAGAGAGTTGACCGACTCTAGCGCGGCATGTCACGTATGCAGAGAGCTGAGGCAGATACGACGGTTTTGATTTTATGATCGAGTGAGAGTTGGAAGATTTAAGGCGTTTTTTTTGGTGTGCTAGGAAGCACATGGGCTACCATCCTTAGATATGTTCATTAGTGTTGCAGTATTGAGCAGTAGCGTTTAGTGATGACCGTAGTGTTAGAAACTCGTATTTTCTATATTTTGAAACCAATGTGATGTAATCACTAATGTTCGATGATATAAAATTGGTATTTATCTATGATATGATGTCATGATTTGATTTACTTATGCTTTTGCGTCATGCATTATGGGGTTTCCATAAATATATTTCGATCATGTATTTTCTATGTGAATTAACCGTAAATTTTATTTAACACCGTTAGTGATCTCGCATCACCTAGAAATCTCATCGAGTGTTACGTTGTTATGTTGTAGGAAGATGCCTAACACCCGATCTGGAGCGTCCATGACCTATAAGGAGGTTGAAGAATTGGTTACTCGCCGAGTAGATGAAGAGATGGAGGCTCGTAAAGCCGCAATGAACCTTGAACCCCTGAATGAGAATGAGGATAAACAAAAAGGTGGGAATAGAGGAAATGGAAATGAAGGTAACAGGGGAAATGGAAATGGAGGTAACGGAGGAAATGGTAATGGAGGTAACAGAGGAAATGGAAATAGAGGTAACGGAGGAAATGGGAATGGAGGTAACGAGGGAAATGGAAATGGAGGGAATGGAGAAAATGGAAATGGAAAAGAAATGGGAATAATGGCATGAACTATGGAGGTTTTATGCCAGTGGCTCGAGAGTGCACATTCCAAGACTTCTTGAAATGTAAGCCACATAATTTCTTAGGAACCGAAGGCGTTGTCGGATTGACCCGCTGGTTTGAGAAAATGGAGACTGTGTTAAATATCAGTAATTGTCCATCGAAGTACCAAGTAAAATATGCTACATGCACACTACAGGATAGTGCTTTGACTTGGTGGAACTATCATAAGAGAATAATTAGTGTTGATGCTGCATATGCCATGAAATAGGCTGGACTTATAAAGTTGATGACTAAGGTGTATTGTCCAAGGAACGAGATTCAGAAGATGGAGACTGAATTATGGAATCTGACCATGAAAGGAAACTACTTGACTGCTTACACTCAAAGGTTTCAGGAGTTGATTTTATTGTGTACTAGAATGGTCCCTGGTGAAGAGAACAGAGTAGAGAGGTTTATTGGAGGATTACTGGACAACATTCATGGAAATGTAATTGCTGCGAATCCAGCTAGACTCCAAGATGCCATACGCATTGCTAACCAATTGGTGGACAAGAAGCTCCAGGGTTATGTTGCAAGGAGTGCTGAGAATAAGAGAAGGATGGAAAGTAACCCAAGAGATAACCATAGACAACAACCACCATTTAAGAGGCAAAATGCTAGTAGGCAGAATATGGCTAGAGCCTACATGGCTGGGAACAATGAGAGGAAAGGGTATGCTGGACCTCACATACTCTGCAACAAGTGCATATACTACCATGTAGGGCCATGTACAGTGAACAAAACCACAATAAGCACTAACTATCAACTAAAGATAATAATAAGCATAAATAAGCAGTTTTAAACAGTAAATAAGCAATAAATAAGCAATAAGCACTTTTTAAGCTAAAAATGAAAAGGAGAGAGTGCCTTGCCCTTTGCTCTAAACAAGGGCAAATAAGCTCTTAATGATAAGCTAGTAAAACCCATAAGCCTTTCTAGAATTAGCTTATCATCCATAAAAGCTCTTTTTGAATGATTTTTGGTGGATTTTAAAGACAAAACAGTTTTAAATAAGCAAGAACCAAAACAGTTTAAGGAATAAGAAACTTAAAGCTCAGTGAAGCTTTAGGTGAGATCATAAGCTGTTTTCATGGCTTAAAGCTTAAACAACTTAACAAAGGATCAAACACGAATTTCTTAAAATGCCTCAAACTTTCATTAATACTTTAAAGCATTTACAATACTTGAAATAACAATAAGCTTAAAAACTGTAAATAAAAATACAAGAAAAAGAACACCCTAACTATGATAATAAGCCCTCTATTTATAGCCCAAAGAGGAAGCATCTAGGTCTTCAATCTGTGCTACTTCTGTGAGAGGTATGACAGGTGTGTTTCTTGTGTGAGTGAGCTCGAAACCATCATCTTAGCCATCCATTTTGCTTTGGCTCCAAGTAGTATAATCTGAGCCCTTAATCTTTTGTCCTTGTCCCATCAGCCAATGGGTCTTCATGGGATTGGCATGGTGGACTTGTCTTCTTGTTGGGGTGGGGTTTTACCATGGGTGCAGGGTCGAATTGAAAGACAGAGAGATGAATAGTGTTTTGGTGGTTTTTTTGGTTTTGGAATAAAAGGGTTAACGGGGTTAGGGGTGAGGGACTAACAGTGTAATGTGTTAGGGACTAGTAGTGTAAAGTTAGGGACTAGTGGTGAAAACTTACAAGGAATAATGGTGAAAGGTTTTAAGGACTGGTAGTGTTAGTCCTCAAGGAGTAGCAGTGTCAGTCCTCAAGGACTAACGATGCAACAAATTTAATGGATTATGGTTAAGTGTATTTGTTGGGCTTTTGGATTGGGCCCAGTTATATAGTTTTGGACTAGGCTTTAATTAAATGGAATTTTAAGCTTTTGATTTAATAAATAAGCTTAATGGGCTGACTCGGTTCCGATCTTTCACGCTCTTTCCATTCTTGTGCTCGGTTTTGTCGTTTTTACCCTTTAGTGAATATCCGTTACCTGCACATCATAAATCACAAAACACACATATATTTGGCATTTTATGTTCATTTTTGGTCATTTAGGCTTGTTTTTATAGGTAAAAAGTATGTGTACTTAAGCACATACCAAAACCGTATTTGGATAGATTTGTGATTGTATTCATCGATGATATTTTAATCTACTCCAAGAGCAGAAAGGAGCATGAAGGACACCTTAAGTTAATTATGAGGTTACTTAAGAAGGAGGAGTTGTACGCCAAGTTTTGAAAGTGTGGGTTTTGGCTGTCAAAGGTACAATTTCTTCATCACGTGATTGATAGTGAAGGCATTCATGTTGATCCAGCTAAGATTGAGTCCATCAAGGATTTGGCGTCACCCAAGACACCAACCGAGATTCGTCAAATTTTAGGTTTGGCTAGTTACTACCGATGATTTATTGAAGGTTTCTCAAAAATTGCTAGGCTTATGACGAAGTTGATTCAGAAAAGCATGAAGTTTGATTAGGGAGAAAAGGCAGAGGTTGCGTTTCAGCTTTTGAAACAAATATTGTATAGTGCGCCAATTTTGGCTTTACCCGAGGGAAGTGAGAACTTCGTAGTATACTATGATGCTTCGTATAAAGGGTTGGGCGCGGTTTTGATGCAAAAGGAGAAGCTCATAGCTTACGCATCCCTCCAACTCAAGGTTCACGAGAAGAACTATACAACACACGACCTAGAGCTTGGTGCAGTAGTGTTTGCCTTAAAGATGTGGAGACACTATCTGTATGGTATGAAGTGTATCATGTTCACTGATCACAAGAGTTTGCAACACATTCTCGATCAGAAGGAGTTGAACATGAGACAATGACGGTGGTTAACGTTGTTGAGCGACTACGACTGTGAGATCCGATATCATCCAGGTAAGGCGAACATGGTGGCTGATGACTTGATTGATTAAGACACGCGGAATATGAAATAAGAACACAGTTCAACAATTACTAATAAGTTTTCTTAATGCAAAACTAATAAACTATTCGACTTTAATCAGTCGACTATGAACTATTTGACTTTAATCAGTCGACTATGCTATCTAACTATACACACGCTCTATGGTTTCTAGAACTACATTGGAGAAGTCTACTATGAATGGATGTTCTATACTAGACGCCTACCCCTCGTTATTTACTAGACGGGGGTAGTTTTTCAAGACAAGATAAGATCAAATAAAACTTAGGAAAGTAGAAATCAGCTTATAATTTCTATTTGACTTTTTTAACCAGTCTTCTATCATCATAAATACTATTTGACAGTCTTCAATCAGCAATAATGTTGATCGTTATCTTTTAGCTGAGCATTAAATATGTTTGACTAATCTTATATCTGCATTTAATGTTTATTCCAGAGCTTTGTTCTTGTAGTTCCTCCATCTTTAATATGTTTTGTCATAATCAACTCAAAGTATAATTACCAACAATCTTCCTAGTGATAATGACAAAACCAATAAGCACAAGCTTCCCCTGAAGCTAATATAAATGATTGAACTTCCCTGAATCCATGCAACTCTTCCCCTTTTTGTATAATCAAATAGGAGTGCATGTAGATGGTTAAGTATATCAAACAATAAAGCTTCCCCTAAAAGTATATCACCATCTCTTGAATCTTGAACTCAGTAGGTAGCATAGATCAAATCTTCCTTAAGAGCGTAAAAGACATGCTTATTAAAAATTTATGTTAATAAAATGTCTTTAGATAATTCTTGTAGTATCAATATTGCATGGCGATCACATGAATTGGCCGATAAGTCTCAGTGAGCTCCGTCGCATCAACGTCCAGTTCCTAGATCCATGTCAAGGGGCTGTATATTATCATACTCGACCAAATATTTGTAAAAGGAGCGTGTAACTTTTCCTATTCAAGAATTATTCATGCCACTAAAACGTCAATACGATCAATACCGTATCATATTATTCGAGATCCAAGGCGTCTGTTGGAACTATTACACAAAATATATAATAAGGAAAACCTTATAAACCCTAGGATCCGAGAGCACGAGGCTCTGATACCAATGTGAAATCCAGGAATCTGGAACTCAACTAGGGTATGAATAACATTGATTGATTAAGCACAGAACAGAGATATCGCTCTCGCATTATATTCTATGATATATATATATTATATCTACTACTACAGTAACTAATATAAGGTGTTTATTATTATTCCAAAACTTAATACAATCTTGCCTGTGACTAGTTAATGTCTATCGCACATCTAGAGACTATTGACACAGTACTTAACACGCTAAATGATTAATCAGCCCTCCACCGATCTTCAGTCGCCACTAAGATCTATAAAAACTCATCCCCACAGTAACACTCACAACCCTCCGACGACACGCAATGCGAGTTTCTAGACTCTCATTCGGAGAAGTCTACCTCTTGAGATCATCATAGGGTATGTCTCACCAATACCTAGACTCCTACCCTCACCACCTCTTTTATTATTAGAGCGGGTTCGGTTCTTACAAGACAGGATAAGATCAAATAAATATTAGGACAAGCTATTATCATCACGCCACATCTACTCTTACTGCATACTTCGATATCTCTACTGTATTACAGTATTCCACATCACTATCCAATCAGATCCCACACTCCACATCCATTTGACCATAGAGTGTATAGAACTCCACAATCAAGCATTCTATGCGGATTGATACTTACATCACTCTTCTACGCCACCTGAGCATCCGCTCCTATATACTGATCGCGCGTCACCCTCCAATCATTCAACTCCCTGCGCACCCCACTCTCTAATGTTATTCCAGCTTTGTCTTGTAGGTCCTCTACCATCTTTTAATATGTTGTGTCATTAATCAACTCAAAGTTAATTCCAAACACGAGATAATCCAACGGTAAGGCGAACATGCGTGGCTGATTGCCCTGAGTCTAAAGGAAAAGAAGAAGCTGCTACGAGTTTGGGCCGACTAGTTATGTCTATTGGGTTAAACTCTACCTAAGAAGATTTTGACGTGCTCAATCGGAAGCCAAAAAAGAAGAGAACTTCAATCACAACGAAAGATTTGCATGGCATGATTAACAAGTTGTAACCTCACCGTCTGCACTGATGAAGTCTATGTTTGAACAATCAAAGTTAGATTCATTGTCTCCTTGGTGCCATCTGAGGGCTTTGATTTTGCATGAAGTTCATAAGTCCAAGTATTCATCCATACTAGGATCGGATAAGATGTACCAAGACCTAAAAAAGCTATATTGGTGGCCCAACATGAAAGCAGAAATTACCCCCTATATCAGCAAGTGTTTAATGTGTGCCAAGGTTAAGGTAGAATATTAGAAGCCATCTGGTTTATTGGTTCAACCAGAAATCCCACAATGGAAATAGGAGAATATAACGATGGACTTTGTGACTAAATTGCCAAAGACGGCAACCGGTAAGACACGATTTAAGTAATAGTTGATCGTCTCACTAAGTCTACTTATTTCTTACCTATGAGAGAAGATGACACGTTAGAGAAGTTAATGAGACAATACTTGAAGGAAGTAGTCTCAAGGCATGGAGGGCCAGTTTCGATCATTTTTTATCATGATGGGAAATTTTCCTCACATTTTTCGAAGTCTCTAAAAAAAGCATTGGGTACTTGATTAGATATGAGTACATCATACCAGCCACAGACCGATGGTCAGAGTGAGAGAACCATTCAAACATTGGAAGACATGTTGCGTGCCTATGTACTTGACTTTGGAAAAGGTTGGGATAGAGACTTACCATTGGTGGAATTTTCATATAACAACAGTTAGCATACCAGCATTAAGGCTTCCCCATTTGAGGCGTTGTATGGGTGCAAGTGTAGATCACCTATCTGCTGGGCTGAAGTTGAAGACAGTCAGCTCACTGGCCTAGAGATCATCCACGAGACGACTGAGAAGATCGTTCAAATCAAGAGCCATATCCAAGCCGCCCGTGATCGTCAAAAGAGCTATGCCGACGTAAGACGGAAACCCCTCGATTTTCATGTAGGAGACAAGGTCATGTTGAAAGTATCACCATGGAAAGGGGTGATATGTTTTGGCAAGCGAGGAAAGCTGAACCCACGTTATATTGGACCTTTTAAGATCATTGCTAAAGTAGGAACTGTTGCCTACCGACTTAAACTCCCAGATTAGTTGAGTAGAGTTCACAGTACGTTTCATGTCTTAAATTTGAAGAAATGCATAAGTGACGAACCTCTTGCTATACCGTTGGATGAGATCCAAATCGATGACAAACTCCACTTCATCGAAGAACCTGTCGAGATCATGGACCGTGAGGTCAAACGTGTGAATAAGAGATGTATTCCTATTCTTAAAGTACACTCGAACTCTAGGAGAGATCCTGAGTTCACCTGGGAGCGTGAAGATCAAATGCAAAAGAAGTACCCTCATCTTTTCCCAATTTTTGCGCCCGTGGCAGATGCTACATCGTAAGCCTTGAGGACAAGGCTCTTTTAACGCGGAAAGGATGTGACACCCCATAAATTTCCGATTAATATCTCATCCGTTTCCGTTTGATATTTTGAATTTTTTAATTTTTGTTTAATTTTTACGATTAACCGAGAAGTTGTTTCGTTATTATTTAAGATTTATTGCTGGAAGTGATTCGTGCATCCAATCGTTGTAGTATTTTGGCAATAGCCACGTTTTTATATTTCAAGGCAATATTTAAATTTTCATAATTTTTGGTGATACCGTTATTCGTTTCGTTACTTACGTGAATTGTGATTTATTTAAGATATGAGCATATACATGGATGACTTGGAAATTAATTCAATGTGTGCACTAGTCTCCTAGAATGTTGGAGACCATTTTAGTCCCCCCTCCCCTAGCTTACATGTCCGAAACAAGCACCCCTTAAGAACCTAGGATACCAAATTTGAATTTTAAATCAATGAGACAAGACTCCACCATTCTAGCTAACCATATGTCCTTGATCAATTGTGATTGGGAGATTATTTTTGTCCCCTCTTTCCCTTGTCCTATATCCCACGGCATACACACATTAAGTGTGTGTGTGTGTAAACTTTTGCCTTATAACTTGTCATAGTCCTAACATTCTTCATATCTCATTTCACACACACAAAACTCATATCTTTTCTCTCTTCTAGTGTTTGTTGTCCGAAAATACACACACACATACATAAACCCAGATCTTTTCATTTTTAATCAATAACTCTTGAGGACTTGTTGAAGGTTTGATCATTTGTATCATTCGGGTATTAGTTACACAACATTTGGGTTGTTTTAGTCTTGTTCAATCTTTGTAAGTCATCAAATCTTTATAAAACTTGTACTTTTGAGGTTATCTTGATGCATAAACATTTGTTGTACAACTCGTTTTGTAAAAATAATGATTTTAAAACTACATAAACCATTAAAGGTATTACTTATGGTTCAAAAATAATGATACTAAGTATAAGGAAATCATAGTTTGTGATCGTGGTTATTTTTGTGTAATAAAAATAGTACTTTATAGCTTATTTGTATTCAGCTTATATAATAAGCTTATGGGAAAGCTTATTTGACCTTATTCGACTTATTGAAACTTATGAATAGTACGACCCAACTATAAAACATAAAGGAATGCTTCATATATATATATATATATATATATAGATATATATATATATATATATATATATATATATATATATATATATATATTATGCTTATTTCTAGCTTATTTTTGAAAGGATAAAGCATTAAGCTTGTTTGGCTTAACAAATAAGCCCTATTAAGACTTAATGGGCTTTTTAAAGCCACGTCCTATACAAAAGCTCACGAACCACGAGCTTATTTATGAGCTTATGGTTTAGCTTATTTTATTGTGGCTTATTATGAGCTTGTGATAGCTTATTGATAAACCTAGAATTCATTTAGTACCTTTTTAGCTTATCGGGCTAAACTAATGAGCCCAAGATGGTTAATAATATGGTACGGCCCAATAAAGGCCCAAACCGTAGCTTAATAGCTCACGGTGGACTTTTGGGGTAAAAGCTTGACTTATTTGAGAGCTTATTGATAACTTGTGACAAGTTGAGTGTTTATTTGTGTAATAGTTTGCTTAATTAGAACATTAACATTTTGGATTATCTAATTAGGCTTATTGGACCTAGAAGCCCAATAAGGATTTTAATGACTCGTCGGATTTGTTAAAAATGGAAAGTGATCGTATAAAGTTTGTAAATCGTAAGTCGTAAATTGAAAGTGAATTGAAAGTGGTTTTTATTAAAGTCTACGACTTTAGAAAAATATGTAAACACGAGCAAGTCATGCCGAAATTTTGTAAAAATCTTTATACTTAGAAAATACTAGAAAGACGAGAATATTAAAATGTCTTGACTAATTACTCGGGGTTGGGTAAAGTGCCGAACTGCAACAACATTAAGTTTTCGTATATGATAATAATAATATAATATTATATTTATATAATTAATATAATATTATATATACAATTAATTATAATCTAAGATGTTTCACAAAACTCGATCACTAATGTTTTACCCATAAACAACGTTTACCAAATAAATAATAAACGTTCATGCATCATTCACACTCCGTTATCGCTCCGAGTCTAAACCAAAACACATATTCTTTTAGGTCATACCCGTGTACCACCGTTCGTTCCTAGTGATCATACTTTTTGACGTATACTCTTTACCCTACTATTCCAAGGTGAGTTCATAGCCCTACTTTTACATGTTTTGATTAAATGTTTTATAACTTAGGGTGAGAGACATTGCTTGTTTTTAAAACTGGACACAAGTACTATACGTGAGAAATTCCCTGTTTACGTGTTGCCTAAGTAGCATTTAGACCACTATTGCCAGAATTATCATGAACTGTTAATCACCTTTAACCGACTGGCTGGTTAAGTGAGCACGAGTGAATAAATAGATCTATTGGGACTAATTATCCCTATCCGGGTAAGAAGCACTTACTAGTTCGAGTTTGCCAAGAACTAACAGATATATGTCATGTCGAAACTAGTTATGTGGTCTTTGGTCGGACACCTGAAGGGAAAGCCTTATATAGCAGTGCACATGCTATCTTTTAGTATTAGCTTTGATGTCATGAGCTTAGTGCAACGTAAATGCCTCTTTATGTGAAGCTGTATCTCCTATAACTGTCGCATACGTTTTGATAATCTTGTGGGCCACATTAATTACATTTGAACTAAACATATGAATTCACCAACTTTATGTTGACATTTTAAGCATGTTTTTCTCAGGTGCTTAGCATGGATGTCGTTGCTTGACTTATGTGAAGTCTATTTGCCTGGACCGGTTTACTAGAAATTATCTATGTCTTTAAATACCGTATTAAGCTTCCGCATTTTAACTTTAAATCTTTTAAATTTGATCGATGTAAAACTTATTAATATTTTGAATTTATGCAACGGTGTTTATTTTTAAAACGTACCCTTAGAGTTCGTTCTTTATGCTTTGTACTTGAGAGATTCTTGAACGTCACGCCCCCGGACGCTTAATCGGACGAGACCCTATTTGGGGGTGTACAGATTGGTATCAAGAGCCAAGATTATAGAGAACCAGGTAGTATAACTAGGTTTGGTCTATAACCAATATGTGATCTTATGTGATTATATGTGCCTTACGTGATTTTACATATACGTAATATGTATATGTACTATGTAATTAAATACTAAGTATAACTAATACTTCTATAATTATATTGCATTCTTTTTGCGGTACTGCATTCGATGGTTTATTCATTCGTTTATTTACCCATTTGATCATTCTTTTCCCGCATAGTGCATGGTTGGTATAAGGGATATTTACATAAACTTTTACTTGTGCATGACATGACTATCTCTGTTATCTCAGTTTCATCAAATTCGTCAGAGGAGAGTGTAGGGACATCTACTGGACGAGTTATCTTGTTTGGTACTATCCCTACCACTATTCCAGACACTACACCTTTTGTGACCCCACCTACTACCCATATTGATATCACACTGATACCTATTATTTCACCTACTATACCACCATCAACAGATTATATACCCGCATCACCTGATTACTCACCCTTATCTGATACAGAGTCTGATCCATCTGAGGATCCATCATCAGATCATATACCACCACTACCAGCTACTTCACCATTTCTTTCATCGATCGATGATTCTTCAGACAATGATATACCTCATACACCACCATAACCTACCCATGGTACACCATTTACTTAGATGACCCTTTCTACTTAAAGTACACTTGTAGCATCTGGTGCACTTCGATGTCGAGTCATGGTTCATGCACCTGGGTAGCCTATTCCTTATAGTCGACTGTACTGCTACCATCTTAATGGGCTGGTACACATGATGACTACGAGAAAGAGGGTTGGACTGTTACCTACTCATCGTCTTGCTGTGAGACATTCAGTTGGCTACTCTTCTTCAGACCATTTTGCTTCGGATGATTCTTCGAGAGATTCATCATCGAGTTCATCATTGGGAGACTTCATCGGATCCTTCTTCAGATGACCTATCGGATTCTTCATCTGATCATTCATTACCAACACCATCATCAAGTATGAGACCTAGTCATCATTTATGTTCATTAGTACTGAGTATTCCTCGTTTGTCTGCTGCTATTTCTGATAGACCATCTCATGATTCTTCTTCTGCGAGTCCTTCTCGCATGAGGAGTACGTCCTTCTCGCACGTGCTGATCTTTACCATCACCTAAGAGGGTTAGGAGTTCTGAGTTTGCTACTTTAACCTTTGCCCTTTTGTGTTCTGAATATTTCATTAATAGTCCTTTGACTATTTGACTGTTGTCAGTTTATTCAGATTTTGTACCGTGTCGACGGTGGTGATTTTATGGAAATTGTGATGAATTGTGGTTTATTGTGATCATTAATCCCTTTTGGAAGGTATTATTGTGTTATTTGTATTCCGGGTGGTTCGACCCGTGAATTTTGAGAAATGCCAAAAAAACGAGTTCGACACGTCCGTTAATGTCCAAATGAGTTTTGAAAGGGTTTAAAGTGAAAATATGTCGTGTGAATACTCTAGGTTAATATAAAAGTATTTTTAAAGGGAATAAAAATGCTAATTAACTTTGGGGTAAATTTTACGGTTGAGTTTTACGAGCTTTAAAGTGATCCCGACACAAAAAGAAAGGCCCGAGTCCCTTTGGATTCCATGGCCGATCAAGATAAGTCAAGGGAGACAAGGTGGCTTAATTTTCGCTAACCTTGTCCCATTTGTACACTTTTATGCTTTCTACTAGAAACATTATCCCAAAATCCTTATCATTTCATTTTCAAAAAAACATACATATAATTGTGTGTGTGTATATCCGGCCGCCACTACACCACCACTGAAAGAAAATCAAAGTGTGGATTTGTTTGTGTGGCTTATTTGAGCCGTGGGTTATGAGAGGAGAGAAAGAGAGGTTTTTGTGTTTTACACCTTAGGAATGTGTTTTGTATGTTTTTCTTACTAGTTAAGCCTTTATATAGGGCTTAACTAAGGTTAAGAAACTCTAGTTAAGTTAACTAGGGTTAAGTTAAAGGAAAATATCTAAAAGATATTTTAGATAAATATCTAAAGAAATATCTAGAAAAATATCTAATAAAATATCTAGAAAAATATCTTAAAAAAATACGAAAAGTTATAAATTATCATCGTAATATTTATTTAACACTTGTTTGACGTAAACTATTGTTTGGTGCCCGTTTACGTTGTATGATCATTTTCAGTCTACGCGATTTAGCTTAACGATTAAAATTAAAAGCGAACGCGTACGAGAAAAAATAAATAAATAGTGAAATTAAATAGTATTGTAAATGACCTGAAAATACGGAATGTTACAAAATTCGTTGAGATAATTGTTATCCCCTTTGATGTTTTCCAAAACCCGAACCCTTTCCTTATACAACTCAAGCTGACTAGTCAAAGTCGTGTTTTGTTGTTGTACTTTTTAAGCAAATAATTGTCGTTCCTCATTTGATTTCATTTTTCTGATTTAGCACAACGAACCCAAGTAAATTTCAACACAAACCCAAAAATTTAATCCAAATTATCACACAAACCAAATCACGCACAAACTATCAATTCCACACAAACCAAAGCAGTCACAAACACAATAACAAATTTTGGAAAAACTAAAGAACTTTTATTGATCAATGGCAATAAAAGATAATAATGGAGTAGCTAACCTAATTTTGACTAAACTAGGTGTATTTATACTAACTAGGATTTGCCTTTGAGGGCTTTCTTTTTGGGCTTTTTACATCTTGGCCCGTATACATAATAAACATTAATTAACATTGTCTTTCGAGCTAGACTTTTGTCTTGAATCTTCGAGTGACCGAAGCTTCTTTGTTCGGGTCCATTTATGTGAACCTAACAATCTCCCCCTAGATGAGGTCATGAGAAGTTAGCTCACTCGTGCTTGTCTCTTTAGCTCGTTGTTGATAGGGTACTTCACTTGTTGTGCTTTGGTAATTCAAACGTTAACACCTTGATCATGATCTTCAGAACTTGATGTGATGACTTGATCTTGATCTTTGACTTGTTTAAGCTTTACTTCTCTGAATTACTTTGTGATCTTCTTTCACTTTGACTTTGCCATACGCTGATCTTTAGTCTCACATGCTCATATCTGTTGGAATCTGGAAAGCTTTGATGATGTATCTTCTTCTAATCTCCATAACGTTTAGCATTTGAAGAAGACATTGATTTTCAGAGATTGTGCGGAAGCTTTGATTGTATGCTTTCTTGATTTCTTCAGATATTTGAGTAAGGATATGAGCATGTCTTGCATCGGATACTTTGAGTCGTCATTCATTTTTAGTTTTAAGTGCGTATTTATTACATTGCGTGAGGACACGACAATACTTTAGCATGGGGGAATTTGGTATTCGCTATTTTATACATATAATTTATCATGAAAAACGAACCCAAAAGACCAAAAACATAATAAAAATTGTAAATATATGTTGTTTTTGTGTTTGTGTATGTGCAGGTACGGATATAAAGAAAAGGACAAAAATAAAGACGAACCTGGACAAAACCGAACACGAGAATAAAATGAGCGCAAGAAAACAAATCTAACGGTGCTTTCGGATTTTATTGGGCCAGCCCGTTACCCGCTTAACGGGCCGGGCCAGCCCAAACAAGTTAAAGCTAAAAATTAGAAAATAAATAAGATGACATCATGTGACACAAAGGTCACGTGACAGCAAATTAAATCAAAAAAAAAGGCACATGCCTTTCCACTCAAAATGAAAGGACGAATAGCTTGGAGACACATGGCATAGCAAAAGTGTTTACATCTTAAATCAGTTGCAAATTTAAAAGAAGGAGATGAATTGATCTGAGGGCTCACATTT
The DNA here is from genome assembly GCA_026074375.1 of Tanacetum coccineum. Lineage (NCBI taxonomy): Eukaryota > Viridiplantae > Streptophyta > Magnoliopsida > Asterales > Asteraceae > Tanacetum > Tanacetum coccineum. The sequence continues at coordinate 46,229 of BQNB010001753.1, read as the reverse complement.
AGCAGACTTAGAAGTATCCCGAGTGGAAATTTCATGTGAAGTCTTGCTTGTTTATTTTGTTTGGTTTTAGTATTCGGAATTTTGGCTTGAGTTTGGATTTTGGACCCCTATGAGTGCATTGGAATAATTATAAGAGATTATGGATTTTAGTTGTGATTTGGGACATCACTCGAGGTTGTTTGAGGTTGATGGTCTTCATAGCACTTGAAGTTTATGCATTGTAGTTTTCTCTATATGTATCTTGTGTTATGATTAAACATTATGTTACCTTCCCGAGTTTTAGCCATTGTAGGGTGTGACAGGATGGTATCAGAGCCAACTTTATAGAGAACTAGGTGGATTGGCCTAGACTATAACCTAAGATCCATTGTTTAGTTGCGTATAGGATCTATGTGCGCGGTGTTCCGCTTTTGTTTGCTTTTGTGTGTTCGCGGTTTGGTGCTTTAGTTATGTCAGTCATTGAAATGTGTGAGCTCAATATTGAATATGACTGGGAAAGGATGCGAATATAATACGGTGGCCAACGTTAGTTTATAATCGTATCACAACTCACTCATACTTAGTAATGTTGTTCACACAAATCGATGTTAACACCGTAGGGTGGTGTTATGTGTATATCTATATATATAGTAAGATATTCTATATATATGTGAGTCTTCCTGCCTACCTAACGTTGCCCATGTTCTCCCTCGTATAGATAATGCCGCCAAGGATGAGGACCCGAAGTGCTGGCCGGGCTACTGCTGCCGAATCATTAGGAGGGGGAACGGGTGTACGGGTTGGTAGAGGTGGAAGGGGGTCTAAGACCTAGGAAGGGTGAATGATGAGCGAGTTTGATATTTGAAATGGTTTAAGAAAGACCAATGTATAATTGATGCTAATAGGGGTTGAACAGGTAGTTCAATGGAATGTAGAGGGAGACAATAGGGGAGCACCCGACTTCTCGACAATCATTACCCAACAATTGACAAACCTTTACCCGCCATGCTAGCTCACAGTTAGTAACCGAGGAAATGTTTAAAAATAGAATGGTAAATGTGGTTATATGAGAATGTTTTCAGGAGAGAACCCATTTGGGAATGTGATAGTAAATGGAAACCGGGTAGGTTGTTCATATAAGGAGTTCTTAGCTTGTAACCCTAAGAAATATGATGGTAAGGGACGTGTTGTAGTTCTTACTCGTTAGATTGAGAAAATGGAGTCTGTGCATGATATAAGTGGTTGTAGTGTTGACCAAAAAGTGAAATACACTACTGGTTTATTTGTGAGTAAGGCTTTAACGTGGTGGAACTCTCAGATCCGCACGCTAAACCAGGAAGTATTAGTTGTTAATAATCCATAGAATGACTTTAAGTTTTATGATGATCCAAGAGTTTTTCTACCATGAGATGAAAAAGTTAGAATCTGAGTGAGGAATCACGCCATGGCCCGGGCTGGCCAAGCTGCTTAGACTGAATAGTGTTTTCATGAGTTGGCTAGGTTAGTTCCAGATTTGGTAACCCCGAAGAGTAGGATGATTGAGAGGTATGTGTATGACCTTGCTCCACAGATCCGTAGGATGGTGGCAGCAACGAAGCCAAAGACTATACAGAAGGCTGTGCATATTTCTGGTGCACTAATCGATGAGGCTGTGAGAAATGGATAAAAAAGGGTAAGAAAAGAGAAAATGTAGGGAAACCTAGCAAGGATAAGAATGGTAGGGATGATAATAAGAGGACTAGGACTGGGAATGCTTTTGCTACTACTGTAAACCCTATAGGAAGAGAGAATACGGGTACTTGGCCCAAGTGTACCATTTGCAACTCCTACCATGCACCCGGAGGGCCATGTCGCACATGATTTAACTATAACCGCCCGTCATTGGCAAGGATTGTTGAGAGTTGCTAAGTGAATGTGAATCCGTTGTCAAATCTATAAACCCAACATGTTATAGCATGTTTATGAGATGTGGTATACCGACCATGTCAGGTCAGTCTTGACCTATATTGAAAATGTGCACAATGACCGAAAGAAAATCGTCCAAACCAAGTTGCTGCTAATAACGTGGGTCGAGGTCGTGAAAACCAAGGGAACCGAGCTAGGGGTAGGGCATTCATGTTGGGAGCAGAGGAAGCTCACCAGGATCTGAACATTATGACGGGTACGTTTACTTTGAACAATCATTTTGCCACTACCTTATTTGACTCTAGTGCCGACTATAGTTTTGTTTCCACTACTTTCATACCTCTGTTAGGCTTAGAGCCTAGCGAATTAGGTTTCAAATATGAGATTGAGATAGCTAGCTGCAGCTAGAAGATATTGATACGGTACTTACAAGGGTTTCATAACCTAGAACAATCGAGTGTATGTCGCTTATGACATCGATGTTGATACCTTTTGGGCATGGGAGTTTTGATGTGATTATAGCTATGGACTGGTTGTCCAATTATAAGACTAAAATAATTTGCCATGAGAAGGTAGTGAGGATACCACTACCATATGGCAAGGTGCTTAGAGTATTAGGAGAAAGACCGGAAGAGAAAGTGAGACTTTTGATGAGTTCTAAGGCTAATGAAAAGAAACAAGAAGAGATTGTTTGTTAGAGAATTTTCTTGTGATGTATTCCTGTATGACTATCTGGATTACCGCCGTATTCGTGAAATTGAGTTTCGATTGAGTTAACCCTGGAGCAACCCGGTAGAAAGACTCCTATCGATTTGGCTGTCCTTCTAAATTAAAGGATTTTGTCGGGGCAACTCAAGGAACTCCAAGACAAAGGATTCATTATACCAAGTTCGTCGCCTTGGGGAGCGTCGGTATTGTTTGTTAAGAAAAAGGATGGTTCTTTTAGGATGTGCATTGATTATAGAGAATTGAAAAAGTTAACTGTTAAGAATCGTTATCCACTTCCTAGAATTGATGATCTATTTGATCAACAACAAGGGTCGCAGTTTTTCTCAAAGATAGATCTTAGGTCTAGATACCATCAGCTGAGAGTGCATGAGGATGACATTCCAAAAACTGCGTATAAACTCGTTAAGGACATTTCGATAGTTCTCTGTAAGCCTTGTATACTAAATGGACTAGCGTATTTATGGATTTGATGAATATAGTTTGTAGGCCTATCTTGATAAGTTTGTGATAGTGTTTATAGAGTAATATCTTAATCTACTCTAAGACTGTAAGAGGATCAATGTCGAGCACTTAAAGTTAGTCTTTGGACTGATCAAGAAGTAAAATTGTTATGCTAAGATTTATCTAAGTGTAATTCTGGGCAAAAGAAGTGCAGTTTCTTAGGCATGTGATAAATTAAATGGGATCATATAGACCCTAGTAAGATTGAAGCTGTTAAGAATTGGAAATCCCCTAGAACTTCGACTGAGGTTCGTTCGTTCTTAGGATTAGCTGGATATTACCGTAGGTTCATTGAGAACTTTTCTATGATAGCTAAGTCTCTTACTATCTTGACTCAGAAGTGTAAGCCTTTCGATTGGGGTGAGGAACAGGAATTGGCATTCAACCTTGAAGATTAAGTTTTGTAATGCCCTTTGTTCTAGCTCTCCTGATGTGGACCGAAGACTTTGTGGTATATTATGATGCATCCGGGAATTCTCGGCCTATGTGTTTTAATTCAAAGTATGTAAAGTGATAGCCTATGCGTCAAGGCAGTTGAAATTCATGAGAAGAATTATACTACCCATGATTTGGAGATGGGTGTGATCGTGTTTGCACTTAAGGTCTGGAGACATTATATGTATGGGACAAAGAGTGTCATCTATACGGATCATAAGAGTCTTCAGCATTTCTTTAGTCAGAGAGAGTTAAATATGTGACAGCGTCGCTGGATAGAGTTATTTAGTGATTATGACTTTGAAATTCGCTACGTAAGGTGAATGTGGTGGTTGATGCCCTAAGTAGGAAGGAAAGATAACAGCCACGAGAGGTAGATCATGAATAAGACCCTCAGTCGAGTATCCAAGGATAGAATATTGGCGCACAAAGGAGGTTTGTGGATGAAGTTTGCAGATTGCATAAAGGTTTAGATGCGAAGAAAGAACAGAGAAATGATGGAATGTGTACTACCTGAGGAAATATGGGTACTTTGAAGGTGAGTGAGAACCCCTGATATTGGAAGGAAGCCCACTAAGTCAAAAAAGTTACTATATACACCATGAGCTGAGATGATTTATTATGATTGAGAAGAATGGTATTGGTGGCCTGGAATGAAAAAGGATATAGCTGAGTATGTTAGTAAGTGTTTGACTTGTCTGAAGGTTAAGGCTGAGCATCAAATGCCATATGGCTTTCTCTAGCAACCTGATATTTCTGTATAGAAATAGGAAGGGATAGCTATAGAATTTTATGAACAATTGCCTATGACGAGTAGTTAGACCTGACACACTATCTTGGTTTATAAATATACCGGTTGACTAAGTCTGCTCATTTCACCTATGCGTGAGGATTATAAGATGGATAGATTGGCTAGATTGTATTTGAATGAGATAGTTGCTAGACATGGTGTGCCGATCTCGATTATATCAGATCGTGATAGTCCGTTTCACATCAATGGTGAGGCATTAAATGCAAAAGGCAATAGGAACTCGTTTAGACATGAGTACGGCTTATCACCTCAGACCTAAGAAAATTGATCAGATTGAGCGAATATATAGACCTTTGGAAGACATCATAGAGCGTGCGTCTTGGACTTCGAAGGAAGTTGGGATGATCATCTTCCGTTGGTTGAGTTTTCGTATAACAATAGTTATCATTCTAGTGTGAGATGTGCTCCGTTTGAGGCATTGTATGGTAGAAAGTTTCGTTCGCCAATATGTGGGCTGGGGTTGGAGAAGGTCAGTTGATAGGACCTGAGTTAGTGCAAGAGACTACTGAGAAGATCTCGCAGATTAAAGATAAACTTAAGGTTGCGCGTGATCGTCAGAAAAGTTTCCAAGATAAGAGAGTAAGCCTCTAGAGCTTTAGTGTATGACTAGTGTCTTGCTCAAAGTGTCGCCTTGGAAAGGTGTAGTACGCTTTGGGAAGAAAGGGAAGTTAACACCTAGATTTTTTAGACCTTTTGAGATTATTGAAAAGGTAGGCCATGTGGCCTATCGGTTAGATTTGTCTGAGGAGTTTAACGGTGTTCATGACACGTTCCACGTGTCAAACCTTAAGAAGTGTTTGGCTGATCCAACACAGCAAGTGCCTTTGGATGAGATTTGAGTTGATTTTAAGTTGAATTTTGCGGAAGAGCCTATGGAAATTTTAGAAATAGAGTATATGAAGTTGAAGCGTAGTAGGATTGCCATCGTCAAGTTTCGGTGAAATTCGAAACGTGGCCCTGAATTCATGTGAGAACATGAAGATCAGATGAAATTGAAGTACCCGTCAGTTTGTTTAGTTGATGTTATATTTGAATTTCGGACGAAATTCTTTTAAGGGGGGTATAATGTAACCTTTGCCCTTTTGGGTTATGGATATTTTATTTATAAGTCCGTTGTGAGCTATTTTGACATTTGTTAGTTTATTCAGATTTTGTACCGTGTTGACGGTGGTGATATTGTTGAGAATTGTGATGAATTATGGTTTATTGTGACTAATAATCTCTTTTGGAAGGTATTATTGTGTTATTTGTATTTCGGGTGGTTTGACTCTGTGGAATTTTTGAGAAATCCGAAAAACGATGTTCTGACACGTCCTTTAATGTCCCAGATGAGTTTTGTAAAGGGTTAAGAGTGTAAATAGGTCGTGTGAATACTCTAGTGTTAGTATGGCAAATTATTTTAAGAGTGAATAAAAATTCTAATTTTAACTTTGGGGTAAAATTTACGGTAGAGTTTTCGAGCCCCCCCCCCCTTTAAGTGAATCCGAGCAGAAAAGAAATACTCGAGACCTCTTGTATCCTATGGTCCATGAGGCAAATCAGTCAACAAGGGACAACATGGAATTTTTTTATGCAAGTTTAGTCTAAACCATTGTACACTTATATTCTTCCAACTAGAACATCTCCATCATTATTCCCATTTCATTTTCAAAAAAATACACATAAGTGTGTGTATGGTGTTCGTCCGCCACCCACCACCACAATCCACCATAAATTTTCTAACTTTGATCGAGAACGTGATATTTCGGGTTGATACGAGTGTTTGGGTGTTCATTTAAAAAACGTTTGGGTTGTCCGGTTCGTGTCAAAAAATCTACAAATTTGAAGATTTTCTTATAAGTTTCCAAATTTAAATTTCGTTTGTCCTTTTGGGTTTATTTTGATGCATAGATATTAGTTGTACAAGTTGATCGTTGTGAAAATTAGTTTTTGGAAACGAAACGAAAGAAAAGGGTGTGTTTGGTTCGTGTAACAATAAAAAGAAAAAGAGGGTTTTTGTAGTTTTGATGTTGTGGTCGTGATGGTTGAATAATATATGCTGCTAGAATGCTTATTTTTTATAGTAGCTTGTATGGCTTATTCGGGCTTATTTTTAAGCTATTTATTGGCTTATTTGGGCTTATATGCCACGTATAGTTTCTCAAAATCACTAGGAACATGATTTTGATTATTTTTGTGTTATGGCGTATGTTGTGGATTATTTTTGAGGCTTATGGTAGTAACCAAATGCGATACGTAGCTTATTAGTTTATTTTCAAGCTTAATATTCGTATTTTGGAGTTTATGGACTCACGGCCCAATAAGTCTATTTGAGATGCGGCTTAATGGGAGGGCTTATTATGGTCCGGATTATTTTCTACATATAAGTATATACTTATGTATGTAAATGAACTTTGGTTTTGGACTCGGATTGTATTTTTGACTTAAAAATATCCTAATGGACCCTTGTTGGGCCTTAAGGCTCAATAAGCGATATTTAGTCGTAATGAGAGCTTTGATGGACTTTTGAAAGTGGAAATGTATTTACGAAGTGACATTGAATGATATTTTGGGAAAAATATTTTAGTAAACGTTAAAGATTGAGATTTTGGAATTTTGTCGAAAAATGTCGAATTTGTGAAAATTGTTAAAAATGAGGTTTGAAACCTTGGAAAACGTTGTATAAACGTACTGGTCATGTCGAAATTTCGTAAAAAGTTTATACTTAGAAATTTTCCTAAAAACATGATTTTTGATTTTAAATAATAAAATATTATTTTATTATTTTATTTATTTAATAAATTCACTAAAAAACGAAAAATATATTTTTTCTCGAAACTTCTCTAATGTGTTTATCATGAATAAACGTTTCATTTTTAACCATATAATGATTATTTTGAGGTGACTAAGGTTTACCGAATGGACTTGTCGAGATATATTTATACTTATTAATTATAAATATTTATTTATATTGCTTATCTATTTTCTCTAAATAGTATAAGTGTGTATTATTCGGGAATGAGATTGATATGATTGTGGGAATAAGTTGTCAACCATCACACCACTAAATTGTTTTGGGTAATTGTACAACGCGTCTAAACTCTATGCATCAAACGTGAAGATTGTTTTGGAAATGGATGATTAAAATGGGACATTAACTGGGACTAGGTCGTGTGCGGGCGTCGTTGCATTTGCTTGTGTGATTGAGATTGGGTTGCTAAAGACTTGCTTGAGGTATGTTCTCATAGCCCTACTTTTTACTAGTTTTTTCGTTGGGGGAAAATGATATTCAAATGTGTTTGTTTTATTTTAAATGTTTGTGCGATGTGTTTTGTTTTTGGTACAAGATATGTGCTTATGACTGCTATGTGAATATTATGTGTTGGTACTTGCATGTACTGTGTTTGGCATGGCAAGGTTTTGTGTAGTACTTGTATGTACTGTGTTTGGCATGCAAGGTTCTATGTGGTACTTGCATGTACTGTGTTTGGCATGCAAGGTTCTATGTGGTACTTTCATGTACTGTGTTTGGCATGCAAGGTTCTGTGTGGTTCGCCCTAATATAGTGCTCCAGCTGGTAGGCCCTTTAGGTGCGTAAGTGACATATTGTGATTGACTAGCGGGGATGCTATGTCTTGGATTGTTAGCATATATTCACTGTCATATAGCACTATTGTCCACTGTTGAAATATTGGCACAGGTTTTGGGGTTAAAGGTCTAACATACAAGCTCAACCAAATTATTGTAGACGCTTTTCGAGTATGATTTTTAGGTGAAGTGAAAGAAGAGTAGTTTGGTGATTGTGATAGCATACTTAGAAGTATCCCGTGTGGAATAAGTCTTGTTTGCTTGTTGTTTGATTCTAGTATTTGGATGTTTTGGATTAAGTTTGGATTATGGTCCCCTGTGAGGGCATATGAATAATTGTAAGAGATTGTGGATTTTAGTTGTGATTTGGGACATCACTTGAGTTTGTTCAAGGTTGATGGTCTTCATAGTACTTGGAGTTTATGCAATGTAGTTTTCTCTATTTTGTACCTTGTGTTATGATTGATCATTATGTTGCATTCCTGAGTTTCTGCCATTGTCGTGGTGTGACAGATTGGTAATTAGAGCCAAAGTTATAGAGAACTAGGTGGATTGGCCTAGACTATAACCTAAGATCCGTTGTTTAGTTGCGTATAGGATCTATGTGCATGGTGTTCCGCTTTTGTGTGCTTTTGTGTGTTCGCGGGTTGGTGCTTTAGTTATGTTAGTTATTGAAATATGTGAGCTCAATATTGAATATGACTGGGAAAGGATGCGAATATAAGTACGGTGGCTAACGTAATTATAAGCGTATCACAACTTACTCATACTTAGTAATGTTGTTCACACAAATCGATGTTGACATCGTAGGGTGGTGTTATGTGTATATCGGTATATATAGTAAAATATTCTATATATATTAGTCTTCTCACTTACCTAATGTTGCCCATGTTCTCCCTCGTATAGATAATGCCGCCAAGAATAAGGGCCCGAAGTGCTGGCCGGCCTTCTGCCGAATCACTAGGATGGGGAACGGGTGAACGGGTTGGTAGAGGTGGAAAGGGTAGAAGACATAGGGAAGGTAATGATGAGCGTATTAATGAATTGAATGTTTAAGGAAATGACCAATGTATGGGAGCTAATGAGGGTGTAGAGGGAGTCAATGGGAATATAGAAGGAGCCAATGGGGGAGCACCCGACTTCTCAACGATCATTGCCTAACAATTGCAGAACCTCTTACCTGCCATGTTGGCTCAGGTTAGTAACCGAGGAAATGTTGGAAATCAAAATGGTAATATGGTTAATGAGAAAGCTCATGAGAACGTTGGGAATGTGATAGTAAATGGCAACCGGATAGGTTGTTTATATAAGGAGTTCTTAGCTTGTAACCCTAAGGAATATGATGGTAAGGGAGGTGCTGTAGTTCTTACTTGTTGGATTAAGAAAATGGAGTATGTGCACGATATGAGTGGTTGTAGTATTGACCAAAAAGTAAAATACACTGCTGGTTTATTTGTGGGTAAGGCTTTAACGTGGTGGAACTCTCAGATCTGCACGCTAATCCGGGAAGTTGTTGTTAGTATGTCATGGAATGACTTTAAGTTTATGATGATACAAGAGTTTTGTCCTAGTCATGAGATGCAAAAGTTGGAATCTGAGTTATGGAATCACGTTATAGTCGGGGCAGGCCATGCTGCGTATACGGATAGGTTTCATGAGTTGGCTAGGTTAGTTCCGTGTTTGGTGACTCCAGATAGTAGGATGATTGAGAGGTATGTGTATGGCCTTGCTTAACATATCCGTAGGATGGTGGCAGCAACAGAGCTAAAGACTATACAAAAGGCTGTGCAGATTTCTGGTGCATTGACCGATGAGGCTGTTAGAAATGGATCAATTAAGAAGGTTAAGAAAAAAGGAAATGTGGGGGAACCTAGCAAGGATACGAATGGTAGGGATGATAATAAGAGGAGTAGGACTGGGAATGCTTTTGCTACTACCGTAAACCCTGTAGAAATAGAGAATACGGGTACTTAGACCAACTGTACCATCTGCAACTCCTTCCACGCACCCGGTGGGCTTTGTCGCACATGCTACAACTATAACCGCCTGGGTCATTTGGCAAGGGATTGTAGAAGTGTGCCAAGGAATGTGAATCTTGTCAATGCTAGAAACCCAACTGTTAGGGCATGTTATGAGTGTGGTAGTACCGACCATGTCAGGCCAGCTTGCCCTAGGTGGAATAGAGCACAATGACCAGGAGAAAATCGTCCAAATCAAGTTGCTGCTAATAATGGGGGTCAGGGTCGTAGAAACCAAGGGAATCAAGCCAGGGGTAGGGCATTCATGTTGGGAGCATAAGAAGCTCGCCATGATCCGAACATTGTGACGGGTACGTTTACTTTGAACAATAATTTTGCCACTACCTTATTTGACTCTGGTGCCGATTATAGTTTTGTTTCCACTACTTTCATACCTCTGTTAGGCTTAGAGCCCAACGATTTAGGTTTCAAATATGAGATTGAGATAGCTAGCGGGCAGCTAGTAGAGATTGATAAGGTTATTAAGGGTTGCAAACTAGAAATCGAGGGTCATGTCTTTGACATCGATTTGATACCTTTTGGACATGGGAGTTTTGATGTGATTATAGGTATGGACTGGTTGTCTAATTATAAGGCTGAAATAATTTGCCATGAGAAGGTAGTGAGGATACCACTACCGGATGGCAAGGTGCTTAGAGTATTAGGAGAGAGACCGGAAGAGAAAGCGAGATTTTTGATGGGTGTTAAGAAACAAGAAGAGATTGTTGTGGTTAGAGATTTTCCTGAGGTATTCCCGGATGATCTATCTGGATTACCGCCTATTCGGGAAATTGAGTTTCGGATTGAGTTAATCCCTGGAGCAACGCCGGTAGCAAAGTCTCCTTATCGTTTGGCACCTTCTGAATTGGAGGAGTTGTCAGGACAACTCAAGGAACTCCAAGACAAAGGTTTCATTCGACCAAGCTCATCGCCTTGGGGAGCGCCGGTATTGTTCGTTAAGAAAAAGGATGGTTCTTTTAGGATGTGCATTGATTATAGAGAATTGAACAAGTTGACTGTTAAGAATCGTTATCCACTTCCTAGAATTGATGATCTATTTGACCAACTGCAAGGGTCGCAGTTTTTCTCGAAGATAGATCTTAGGTCTGGATACCATCAGCTGAGAGTGCATGAGGATGACATTCCAAAGACTGTGTTTAGAACTCGTTATGGACATTTCGAGTTTACTGTAATGCCCTTTGGTCTGACTAATGCACCAGCGATATTTATAGATTTGATGAATAGAGTTTGTAGGCCTTATCTTGATAAGTTTGTGATAGTGTTTATAGACGATATCTTAATCTACTCTAAGACTCAAGAGGAGCATGTAGAACACTTAAGGTTAGTCTTGGAACTGCTCAAAAAGGAGAAACTGTATGCTAAGTTTTCTAAGTGTGAATTCTGGCTAAGAGAAGTACAGTTTCTTGGGCATGTGATAAATGGTAATGGGATTCATGTAGACCCTAGTAAGATTGAAGCTGTTAAGAATTGGAAAGCCCCTAGAACTCCGACTGAGGTTCGTTCATTCTTAGGATTGGCTGGGTATTACTGTAGGTTCATTGAGAACTTTTCTAAGATAGCTAAGTCTCTTACTATCTTGACTCAGAAGAGTAAGACTTTCGATTGGGGTAAGGAACAGGAATTGGCATTTCAGACCTTGAAGGATAAGTTATGTAATGCGCCTGTTCTAGCTCTCCCCGATGGACTGGAAGACTTTGTGGTATATTGTGATGCATCCGGGATAGGACTAGGTTGTGTGTTAATGCAAAGAGGTAAAGTGATAGCCTATGCGTCTAGGCAGTTGAAAATTCATGAGAAGAATTATACTACCTATGATTTAGAGTTGGGTGCAGTCGTGTTTGCACTTAAGATCTAGACACATTACCAGTATGGGACAAAGAGTGTCATCTATATGGATCATAAGAGTCTTCAGCATATCTTTAGTCAGAAAGAGTTGAATATGCGACGGCGTCGTTAGATAGAGTTGTTTAGTGATTATGACTGTGAAATTCGCTACCATCCTGGTAAGGCGAATGTGGTGGCTGATGCCCTAAGTATGAAGGAAAGAGTAAAGCCTAAGAGAGTTAGAGCTATGAATATGATCCTTCAATCGAGTATCAAGGATAGGATACTGGCGGCTCAGAAGGAGGCTATGGCTGAGTTTGCAGGATTGCAGAAAGGTTTGGATGAGATGATAGAACAGAGAAGTGATGGAACCATGTACTACCTAGATCGAATATGGGTACCTTTAAAGGGTGAAGTGAGAACCCTGATAATGGATGAAGCCCATAAGTCGAAGTACTCTATACACCCAGGAGCTGATAAGATGTATTATGATTTGAGAGATAGGTATTGGTGGCCTGGAATAAAAAAGGATATAGTTGAGTATGTTAGTAAGTGTTTGACTTGTTTGAAGGTTAAGGCTGAGCACCAAAGGCCATCTGGCTTGCTCCAGCAACCTGAGATTCCCGTATGGAAATAGGAAGGGATAGCTATGGATTTTGTGACTAAGTTGCCTAGGACTAGTAGTGGGCATGACACAATCTGGGTCATTGTGGACCGATTGACTAAGTCTGCTCATTTTCTACCTATGCGTGAGGATTATAAGATGGAAGGGTTGGCTAGATTATATTTGAATGAGATAGTTGCTAGACATGGTGTGCCGATCTCGATTATATCGGATCGTGATAGTCGTTTTACATCGAGGTTTTGGCAGTCAATGCAAGAGGCATTAGGAACTCATTTAGATATGTGTACGACTTATCACCCTCAGACCGATGGTCAGAGTGAGCGTACTATTCGAATTTGAAGACTGCTTTGGGAGCGGTGCGTCCTGGACTTCGGAGAAGTTGCGGATGTTCATCTTTCGTTGGTGGTTTTCGTTATAAATAGTTATCATTCTAGTGTGAGATATGCTCCGTTTGAGGCATTGTATGGTAGAAAGTGTTGTTCGCCAATTATGTGGGCTGAGGTTGGAGAAGGTTAGTTGATAGGACCTGAGTTAGTGAAAGACGACATACTGACGAAAGATCTCGCAGATTAAGGATAGACTTAAGGCTGCTGCGTTGATCGTCAGAAAAGTTATGCTGATAAGAGGAGGAAGCCTCTAGAGTTTAGTGTAGGTGACTATGTCTTGCTCAAAGTGTCGCCTTGGAAAGGTGTGGTACGCTTTGGGAAGAAAGGGAAGTTAGCACCTAGGTTTGTTGGACCATTTGAGATTGTTGAGAAAGTAGGCCCTGTGGCCTATCGGTTAGATTTGCCTAAGGAATTGAATGGTGTTCATGACACGTTCCACGTGTCGAACCTTAAGAAGTGTTTGGCTGATCCAACACTGCAAGTGCCTTTGGATGAGATTCGAGTTGATGCTAAGTTAAATTTTGTGGAAGAGCCTGTGAAAATTTTGGAAAGAGAGTTTAAGAAGTTGAAGCGTAGTAGGATTGCCATCGTCAAGGTTCGGTGGAATTCGAAACGTGGCCCTGAATTCACGTGGGAACGTGAAGATCAGATGAAATTGAAGTACCCGCATTTGTTTAGTGATGTTAGTAGTTGAATTTCGGGGACAAAATTCTTTTAAGGGGGGTAGAATGTAACCTTTGCCCTTTTTGTGTTCTGAATATTTCATTTATAGTCCTTTGACTATTTGACTTTTGTTAGTTTATTCAGATTTTGTATCGTGTTGACGGTGGTGAGTGTTTGTTTGTTATGAGTTATGTAATGATTTGAGTTTTATTGAGATTAATAAACCTTTTGGCAGGAATTATTGTATTATTGTGTATTCTGTGTGGTTAGACCTTAAAATATTAAGAAAATGCGAAAACAAGTTTGCCACGACCGTACATGTCCCTAATATTATAATACTATTTACACTATAAACAAATACCATATACACCACACTTAACATTCCATACATAAACAAGTTAACCCATCACAAACTATATTTACCAAATAATAATCTAAAAACTCTAAAAACTAACATCCCTCCCCTCCTTTCTCCAAAAAAAAAAAAAAATCACCATTCTAACCTCACCCTCTTTTCCCCCCCTAACCAAAACTACCTAATACACTTCTATTCCCCCAAAACCCCCCCCCCCCCCCCCCCCCCCCCCCCCCCCCCCCCCCCATTTTTTTTTTTTTCTTTATCCCCTTTTTCCCCTTTTCCCCCCCTCACACCTTGTGGCCCGTACATTTAGTGCTTATCCTCTCATTTCCTATTTAATTCCATTTTCATTTCAAAAAAAACACACACTCAAGTGTGTGTGTGTCTTTGGTCATCCGCCCCTAAACTACCAAAGCCACCATAAAAATTCTAACTTTGATCGAGAACGTGGAATAAAAAATTCCGGTTGATTACGGAGTGTTTGGGTAATCTTTAACACAAACGTTTGGGTTGTCGGTTAGGTCGTAAATCTACATAATTTGAAGATTTTCTTGTAAGTTTTCAAATTTAAATTTTGTTTGTCCTTTTGGGTTTGTTTTGATGCTTAGATGGTTTGTTGTAAAGGTTGATCGTTGTGAAAATCGATTTTTGGAAACGAAACGGATAAAATAAGGGGTGTTTGGTTCGTGTATGATGAAAAAGGAAAAAAGAGAGTTTTTGTAGTTTTGATGTTGTGGTCGTGGTGGTTGAATAATATATGTTGCTAGATAGCTTATTTTTGAATATAGCTTGTATAGCTTATTTTGGCTTATTTCGTGGCTTATATGGGCTTATAAGCCCACGTCATTTGTCAAAATCACTAGGGAAGTGATTTTTGATTATTTTTGTGTTATGACGTATGTTGTGGACTATTTTGAGGCTTATATGGTTGTTAACAATGCGATGCGTAGGCTTATTAGCTTATTTTCAAGCTTATTATACGTATTTGGAGTATATTGGCTCAGACCCAATAAGCCCATTTGAGCCGCGGCTTAATGGAGGCTTATTGTGGTCCGGATTATTTCTACATATAAGTATATACTTTATATTAATCTGGACATTGGTTTTGGACTGGATTATATTTGGATTATAAATGTCTAAGGACCTTAGCAGCGGCTTAATGGAGGGGCTTATTATGGTCCGGATTATTTCTACATATAAGTATATACTTATATATGTAAATGGAGTTTAGTTTTGAACTTGGATCGTATGTTGGACTTATAAATGTCCTAATGGACCCTTGTTGGGCCTTAAGGACCAATAAGTGATATTTAGTAGTTATGAGAATTTTGATGGACTTTTGAAAGTGGAAATGTATTTAAGAAGTGATATTGAATGATATTTTAGAGAAAACATGTTGGTAAGCGTTAATGATAGAGATTTTGGAATTTCGTCAAAAAGTGTCAAATTTGTGAAAAATGTTGAAAATAAGGTTTGAAACCTTGGAAAACGTTGTATAAACGTACGAGTCATGTCAACCGTATAATGACTATTTTGAAGTGTCTGAAGTTTACCGAATGGACTTGTCAAGATATATTTATAATTAATAATTATATTACTTATCTATTTACGCTAAATAGTATAAGTATGTATTATCGGAGAATGAGATTGATATGATTGTGGAGATAAGTTGTCAACCATCACACCACTAAAAATTGTTTTGGGAAATTGTACAACGTGTCTAAACTCTATGCACAAACGTAAAGATTGTTTTGGAATTGGATTATTAAATTGGGACATTAACTGGACTAGGTCGTGTGTGGGCGTCGTTGCATTTGCTTGTGTGATTGAGATTAGGCAGCTAAAGACTTGCTTGAGGTGTGTTCTCGTAGCCCCACTTTTTACTGGTTTTTCTGTTGTGGGAAAATGATACTCAAATATGTTTTGAAATATTTTGAATTAATTTGCGCTAAATGTGGTTTTGTTTTTTTGGGACAAGTTATGTGCTTATGACTGCTATGTGAATATTATGTGATGCATGTCTATTTAGATCGGATGGGTACGCCTACCCAGTGTTTGTGAGATTTTTGGATCGGATGGGTACGCCTACCCAGTATTTGTGTGATTATTGGAGCGGATGGGTACGCCTACCCAGGTTTGTGTGTGGTCCTGCCCTAATTTTAGTGCTCCAGCTGGTAGGCCCTTTAGGTGGGTAAGTGACATATGGTTATTGGTTAGTGGTGATGCTAGAGTTGTTTGCATATATTCACTGTCATATAGCATTATTGTCCACTGTTGAAGTATTGGCACAACTTTTAGGTTTAAGGTCAAACCTACGAGCTCACCAACATTATTGTTGACATTTTCAAGTATCATTTTCAGGTGAAGTGAAAGAGGAATAGTTTGGTGATTGATAGCAAACTTAGAAGTATCCCGAGTGGAATTTGGTTTGAAGTCTTGCTTGCTTGTTATTTTTATTCTAGTTTTGGATGTTATGGAATAAGTTTGGATTTTGGTCCCCTGTGAGGGCATTGGAATAATTGTAAGAGATTTTGGATTTTAGTTGCGATTTGGGACATCACTTGAGTTTGTTCAAGGTTGATGGTCTTCATATCACTTGGAGTTTATGCAATGTAGTTCTCTCTATTTTGTATCTTGTGTTATGATTGATCATTATGTTGCATTCCGAGTTTCCGCCATTGTCGGGGTGTGACAGAGTGTAACAGCTTTTAGGCCGTTTTTAGGGCCTCAAAACCCTATTGTATGAGTATTTAATCCATGCTTTAATCAAGTGAAGTTCATCTATCCTTAGTCACTCAATATGTCTATATGTTTTGTGATTGATTCTTGTTCTTCTTTCTTGTTTAATATGCTAGGCTATATCCTTTAGTAAACAATAAAAATCGATTTTTTAGAGGAGAAAAAGAGCTGAAGAGGTCGAGCAAACGCGATTATTTCCTAGGAGACAAGTGTCATTCTTATCCTCTTGTAATCGTTCAGTTTTGGTATCATTCGTTATTCTCGTTAGTTTTCTTGGCTAAATCATTACTTTTGTATTAATTTAGGCCGTTTGAGGCTAGTACTTCGAGGTATAGCCATTGTTATAAAGATTCTTAATGTTTAGTTGTTAATCTCAATTTCATTTAATTTATCGTTTGAATTGTTTGTTTTTGTTTATCATCACTACTTGTTTTCGTATTTTGTTTGCGATCCTATATTCAAACTGGATCTAGTGATACGGACCAAGTAATATAGATGTGGGATTGCTTCGCATTTAGGGATTTTTTCATCTACGACAATAGGATCACAATTAACGACCTATCTTCACCCTTAGATTGTGAGCTTAGTTGAGCCATAAGGTGACCTTGGTTTCAACGAGTACGTTCTGATTAATTGCTAAATACTTGGTTAGTGGACTACTAGTGTATGAATTGCCATTAAGCAGTAAGTGGGTAAAGTCTCTATGAGCTAGGGTTTAACAAGATCACCATTGCCTTAATCCCTAAGATAGATTATAATCAGCAAATAAGGATGCTTTATGCGGATGCGTTTAATTGTGACAGAATTCTACGTGTCTAAGTCTTAGGAAGAAGTAACGCCTAAGTCTTAAGAATGATATGCCGCCTCAAGATAAGTAATCATTGCATTAATAAACAAACCAACGTTCTTATTGAATTAATAATGGTTAATACAGTTTTCTTATATTTGACTAGACCGCTTTTTTATCTTTTGTTAATTTGCTTGCGTGTGTTTTAGTGTCTTGAATTGGTTTTAGTCACCACCAAACCCGTGCCAGTCTCATTCAGGACTGAAAAAACAACTTATTTCATTAGATTTTGGATTAACATAGGTGTAGCAGCTGTTTCACATAGATTAGAAAAACTAAAGTATTAATAAATTAAAAGTGTTCCTCGCTCTTAGTGATCGACACCCTACTTACCACAAAACTCCCATCGGCCGGGTATACTACCCATTAAAGTGTTGTTTTTGGTTAAGTCGGCAAAATATAAATTTAAAACTTGAATAATATTTAACACCACACAAACGACACATCAAGTTTTTGGCGCCGTTGCGAGAGTGAGAATTGCTTTGATTTTTATTTGATATTTTGGTTTTTAGCATTAGATTAGATCTAACCTTTAGGATTAGTCTAATTTAGATTAGTGTATAATTCTGTATATTCTATATATTTGCTTGTATATTTGTGTGTTTAATTATTTGCATGTTATTTAATTATTTTTATAATACACTGTTCTGGTCGATAACCCGATACAGCGTATCCACTTTCATTGGATACTCGGCGTATACAACTTTCCATCTAAATTCATCCTTATTCATTCAAAAGATAAAAAAGATTAATACAACGTATTCAGTTCCATTGAATACGGCGTATTAACTGTCTGATAATTTTATATATACAGTAACAAATCTGGTTTTTCGCATTTATTTCGTATATCTGTGTTTTCTTTCTCTTGAGCGCTTCATATTGATTGTTTATCCCTTGTTTCAGGTAGTGCAAGACAAGAAGTTCAACTAAGGAACTATTTACACCTTTCAAGGATCCGGAACGAGAATTTCAATCATCTAGGAAGCACTTCAAGACACTAAGCCTTGACGAATCAAGATCACCTGATTTCGATCTATTTTCTGACCAGGAAGATATTCGGAGAAGAAGTTGTAGAAAACATGGCGGAATATGGACGATACATGAGCAAACTCGAGCTGATATGGATGGTGAAATTGCTAGGCCTAAGATCGAAGACAAGGACAGTTTTGAATTGAAAGGCTAATTTCTCAAGGAACTACGTGATACAGCGGTTCCCTATGTCCTTGAGATAGTGGATTTATTCCACATCCCTAGTATAACTGTTAGCTTATTTTTATTTAAGTCGAAACAAAGAATGATATCGGTTTATAGTCATAATTAGTCTTGTTAAGTAATAGGCTAGTCGGGTTCAACGGGCTTGGATTGTAATCTAATATTGTCGTGTTTCGGCTCAAAGCCCAAGTTTAGCCAAGCCCGGCCCAAGAGAAAAGCACATGACACTTATGGCTCAAGGTATAAAAGGACCCTATTCCACACATGGGATGAGGTGGTTGGTTACCATATATGTACACTTGTATGTGTGTGTAATCATCCACCTCTCTAGTTTCTCTCTAATAAATCTTCCAACTTTTCTTTCTATCTTTCTAGCTTTTTGCTTATTGGTATAGCTTATTGTTGTGAAATGGATTAAGCTTTTGGGATAACATTTGGTATCACTCGCCACAGGTGGGTTTAGTGATTTTTCTTATTCACTTTGAGCTTTGATTCCGAAAAAAAAAATTATATCATAAACATTTTGTTGAGAATCCGTTTTTGTCTCACACAAACATATCCTAATTTTTTATATAACATTTTAATAACGTTTTCTGTTTTACATTTTTTTTTCCGTTTTCGTCATCTTCTTTTTCTGTTTTCTTTTATTTTTTTATATTTTCCGTTTTTTATCCATCTTTTTGTTGCTCTCTGGTGTGGTAAGAAAAACACAAGGATGAGGATTTAGCTTATTTCTATGTGTATACCGGTGGGTTGAAGTCGGTACAAAAATCGTGGACAAGGTGTTTGCTATTTGTTGAAGTCGACAGCATTTTCTGAGTGAAGCCGAACGAGTTAGCCTTGTGGAAACGATTCTAGTACAAAACTACAGACCTACCGATCTAGTTGTTTCTAGAGCAACCGTCTTGCACTCTTGCTTCACACCGATCTAGTTTAAAGTTTCAAAGACCGAACTAGTGCATCCAATCAGTCGGACCGATACGAGTAATTTACTTGTCCAAGATACGAGTAAAATTTTGACCACGAACAGTAAAAATACAAAGAGGACCGAACGAGTAAAATACTTGTCCACCGAACGAGTAAAATTCAAAGACCACCGATCGAGTGTACTCTTTGAAAGAGCCGAACGAGTGTCATTTTATAAAGAGCCGAACGAGTATAATTATAAAAGAGTCGACGAGTTATACGCTGATGAGCCCGAAGAGTGTACTCTTTCAAAAAGAGCCCGAACGAGTTTTTTTTTACTAGTGCAAATCGAACTAATTCTCGAGAACAAGTCTATACTCGTTTAAGTTTTTTCGGTTTTCGGTTTTGAGTGACGGTAAACTACGGGACGTTTAACTTATACCGTTGCGATCGCGGTCTCGTTTCGATCAACGTGGTATATTTACTTTTCACCGACACTAAACGTATCATCCCGAATGAAGTAAAAAGGAATCGTTGCAATTTTGTTTAATTTTCAAACGGGAAGAAAAAGAATTAGGATGGAAATTGTTTTTTTTATTAATTTAACAACTTTTTCAAGTTATTCACTTGTAGTCCTAATCTCTCACATAGTTTAGTGCTAGTCCTTTCGTTTAGTTTTACTAACCCATATCTGTTAATAACAACATTACATCGTTTGTCCTTCTCCTTTCAAATCAGCCCGTTAGCCCTCCAACGTGAATCGTTTGACACTGTTGCCGTTTTACAGTCATTAAAGTTTCAACAAGCTTACGTTTCTTCAACGAAACAACGATTTCAACACTTCAAATTCAATTTTGTTTTCTGGGGTTTCCTCTTGATTTTGTAAAATCCCGCCGAAAGATACGATTCTTTATCGCGATTTTAATCAATGATTTGTAAAATCCGTGAACGTAATGATTTCAAATTCCACAAACAATAATCACTTTACTACTTAAGTACGATATCCACTCACTACATCAAAATGTCAAATTCAAATACCATTTGCAAACTCAATATCGAATGTCTTCATATGCTATCATGGAAGGGGTAGCAAAGATCGTCCACCAGTTTCAGTGGAATCCAGAATCAAGAGATACATTAACACAAATAACTAATAGTGAATCCATGTACATTGTCTCAAATCCACCATACACGTATCAATGGGCTGAGAAACAGTTCCGCTGAAGGTAGTTCTGAAACAACCACAGAGAGGGTATATGGAGAACTCATAAGATGTTTCTCAGACATACGAGATCAACTGAATGATGAGCTGAAGCCGTTCAGATCATATCTCACAGGGATAGATCAAGATATCCTACTCCACAGTTGATGCTTGTCCGAATGATGTGAAATGTGAAAAAGCATTGATAGGTTGAAACAGGTGAATCAATTAATGTTCCGCTCTTGAAAACCATTTTCATATTGGCGAGTTTGGTAAATCTCACCATCACTAGATGGTGGATCACTAGATTCGTTTATTACTCACTGGGTTTTAAAGATAATGAATGAGCTTGTCGAATTTCAGTTGTCATGTTACTATTCATAAGTGAATGTCGTTCTACTCAATACTAACCAGAATGGCAAAAGGTTTGTGATTGTTAGCAGAGTCTAAGAGCGAAGACTGTCTACCTATCACTAAGCTTTATGACACTTCTGAAGAACACCAGAATGAAGTCAAATGAGATACGAACCGAAAGATAGCACGTATGCTTATCCACTTGCACTTGTTGTCAACAACAACCGTTTACCATCATCAAAACCATTCCTACTCGAAACACTCAATATTCCTCCTACCGGATGCAACAGTCTACAAGAAACAGGGAAAGCATTGTTACCTCTTCTGCTCGCTACTTATGATCAGGAACCTGCTACTGGTAATGAAGATGAGGAAATGTCAATGGAAAAGGAGATGACCAAACTTATGGCTTTAATTTCTTCTCGTTCAAGAAAATCTACAAAATCCTACCAACAAAACCTTCGAACTTCATCAACACCAGTCGAGCTAATCAAACTAATTCTCCAAGAATAACTGAGGACTGGGTATGATAATCATGAGGGAGCAACTAATGTTCGCCGGGGCTAGGAAATGTTAGGTACTCCGGCGTGCAAAGTCTGGGATTCAGGTTACAACTGCAAGGATGGGCATGTATCAAGGGAATGTCAGAAACCGAAACGAGTAAAGGATGCAGCTTATCACAAGGAAAAGATGTTATTGTGTAAACAAGAGGAAGCTGGGGTTCAGTTGAATGCAGAACAAGCTGATTGGAAAGATGATACTGATGATGAGTCTGATGATCAGGAATTGGAAGCACATTATATGTACATGGCACATATTCAAGAGGTTACTCCAGATCCAGTTGACAATTCTGGACCAATCTTTAATGATGAGCCAATGCATAAGGTACAAAACAATAATGACAACTATAATGTGTTTGCCATGGAAAATGAACATCCTGAGCAACCTGAATCTAGTAATGACATATATCTGGCGGAACATGGTGACACCAATATCACTATTGATTCATTGGATATATGTTATGATAGAGATCAGGATGACCAGGATGATACTGATGATCTTGATCAAGAACGTGATTTGCTTGCTTCTTTAATTCAGAAACTAAAATGTGAAATTGATGACAGCAAAAACCGAAATAAATTTTTGGAATCATCAAACAAGGCTTTAGTTGATAAATTGAAAGGTGAAATTGAGGATTTCAAAACTAAAAATAAAAGTTTAGAATCATCAAATAACCATTTCAAAGAAGCAAACAATGAACTGTCTAAGACTAATCAGTTGATGTTTAAAGACCTTAAGAAGTTCCAAGCGGAACTTGATAAGTATAATGATGTGAATTATGCGTCAAAGGTGGAAATTGATTGTGCAAAAGCTAAAGGGGATTTAATGTCATACAAAATCGATTTTGAAAAGTCATCTAATGCATATACTCGACAAATAAATGATTTAAATCAAACGATTTCGGATATGAAAAAGGAGCTTTGTGCACATCAAGAAACCATCTCCATAATGTCACAAGCAAAAGAGGCTCAGATTAAGCTTTACAAAACTCGTGAAGACAACAAAGAACTTGATGACAGTCATTTCTTTAGAAAGACCAAGTTAAGTTTTTGAATGATAATTTAAAGAAAACCGGTCATCAGTACAAACAATGAATAGCTTAATCTAATTGTAAAAGACGAGTTTTGCAAAACTTGATTTCCTCAAGAAAGCTATAAGAGCGAATCCTCGTCTGTATGATATAGGTTGCTATAATGATAATCTTGCATTAATGTTAGCCCTGAATCTGACGAAATGATTCATCTTGACAAAGAAAGTCGATCAAAATTAAGCGATTTAATCAAACCCGATTGATTATGACCAGTTAATAATCATTAAATTTGTTCGTAATTCACAACGGGAAAGTCGCCTGAACACACCTATTTCCAATAACTCAAAGATGAGTCATAAACATCTCTAATAATGAATTTCCAAGAGTCTTTTTCAAAAACAAACAACTTTGTTAGAAAAACGAAATGGGATGAATCCATTCCTTGGATCAAAAGTGTAAAATCTCTAAAGAACTTTCACGATTAAAAGAGTGTTGACACGAAATTTTGATAGGAAGGGAACGTTGCAAACAAACAATCGCTAAAAGAACATATTTTGGTAACATAGATCCTTTCATTCAAAACACAATCGAAGGAAATTTTTGCCCCCAAATTAGAAGAATCAATGCGGACTTAGAAAAATTTCACTTGTGTTTGAACGAGGAAATGGTTGCTGATTTGAGATACTTTAATTCTCTTGAACATGAAGTAGACACTCTCAAAATCTCAACTGGAAACTCAAAAAACAACTAGATTTGAAGAAATCGACCGTCTTTCTAGGAATATTTTCTATGCTGATCACTTGAAATGCAATACTTGGCTGTGTACACTAATCTGAATGAAGTTACTAATTTTGTCAATGTGATTATTTGGAAACTTTGGAAAAATGTCAACATCTTGAAAAAGAGCTTTCAAAAAAGTAGAACAATGTCAAAGAGTTTTGAAGCACTTCAGAAACATGCAATTAATCTTGAACTTGATTTACAACAGTGCAAAGAAAAGATAAAAAATGACAAATATGTCAAAGAAAATCAGTCAAACATATTTTTGAAAGAACGTGATCAATATTTTAAAATTCAAGACTTGAAAGCTCAATTCAAGACAAAGGAATTGCAATAAGGAGTTGAAAAACTCATTAGAAAAGATAAAAGGAAAATCTGTGGAAAACATAAGTTTGAAAAAGCACCGGGATCTTCGACAACCGAATGCTTTTTATAAGCAAAGACAATCAATTTTTAGGTAAACAAACTATTTTTTTCAGAATCTCTTGCAAAGAAAAGATTTTTTCAAAGTCAACGTCTGTTACCATCCAAAAAGTGTCCCATGATTCAAAACCAGTCAACTGCAACAGATTTTTGCTCAGAATGTGTTGCCTAATTTTTCAAAGAGCCAAATGTGAATTGCACCAGGAATGGTATAAAGTGCATCAGCAAAGCCTAATCAAACAACAACACCACGATTCCTCAAGAAATTAGAGAAAACTAACAAACAAACGCGTTGTCTTTCTCTACAGGAGTAATTCCCAATACTAGTGTTAGCAGACCACAGCTTAAGAGCAAGCAACGGAAGATAGAGTCATGTCTAACAAAGTCCAAGGGAAGAAGCATAGAATAGAAAGACCACCCGTAGGAATTTTAAGTTTCTAATAATAAAATGAACTGCGTGTAATGACAGTTTGAATGCTAAGACCTCGAATGTTAACTTTGTCTGTGTTACTTGTGGAAAATGTGTGCTGAATGACAATCATGATTTGTGTGTTCTACATTATATCAATGGCTGAATTTTAAAAAGGTAACTACGACAACAATGGCTATGCCTATTAGTACTAGACAAGAGAACAACCCAAGCCTAATGTGACCAGATCTTTGCAACATCCATAAGAAAACCGTTACAACAGACTCCACTGTCAAGAAATCTAGACACATAACTAGGAAGCTATATGAGCAAGTTTAGAAGGACATGCAGTAGGTGTATCCTAAGAATACACCACCCGATACAATTGGAAACCTAAGTCTCAAATAGGAAATGTCAATCCAAATATTAGTATGCCGCTAGGAAATGCATCTAGAACTGCTAATATTTTGGAACATAAGACTCCTAGGTGTTCCCTGTTCTAATACACCATTGTCCTTCCTAAATTTCTTTTGCAGCTCGTCGGATAATTCTATTTTTATTTCATCACGACTCAGGATGCTCAAGCTCATGACCGAAAATCTCAAACTTCTAACTAATTTTGGGAGAAATTTTAAGGGAACGGTGAAGTTTGGATAATGATCCAAATTGCACCAATTCTTTGTTATGAGATCAGGTTTTCAAGGAAGACGATTACTATCAAATGGGCTTTATTACGTCGAATGGATTAACCAACAATTTTAATTCTCCGTTGGGTCAATTCTGTGATGCGGAATTGGATGTAGCTTTCCGGAAGTCTACAATGTTATTATCCGTAGATTTGAAGGGGAAATGATCTTTCTCAGCAAGGTAATTCTCGTGGCCCAAATATTGGTATTCCATTTTTCTTTCCTCTGCAAGACTCAACAACTCCCAAGCCAATTTGCTTAATGCTAGGAAGGCGAACATCGTCTCAAACATGGTTATGGCATCTGTCAATCAATCTCATTTTAAATTTCAGACACCAACAACTTTTGCTTTTGAAGAATAAATATTGTGAATTTCCTCCCAAATTAAATATTCGTCAAAAGAATCATCATTTGTTTCTTTTCTATGTGAGTTAGTGGAAATCAAAAAGAAAGGTCTGTTATCACACTAAGACTACCCCAGCTCAAAAAAGACGTTTACAACCCTTCTACACATTGGACTTATGTGGTCCAAATGAGGGTAGAAAGCATTAATGGAAGAGAAATTATTTTCCGTAATTGTAGATGACTACTCCTGATATACAGGACTCACTTCTTGAGGTCCAAAGACAAACAGTTCACGCTGCGTATTTATTGATTTCCTCACACTTGTCCAAAGAGGACTTCATGCTCAAGTTAGAACAGTTCAAACTGACAAAGGCATGGAATTTCTGAATAAAACTCTTCATGCATACTTTGCAAAAGAGGGAATAAGACAAACGGAAAACTCAACAGCCGAACACCTGAACAAAACGCGTTGTCGAAAGACTGAACCGTACCTTTGCTGAGGCTCTCGAACATGCTAACGCCCTAAAGTTTCTTGATTCTTTCTTGCTGAAGCAATTGCAACAACATGTTTACCTCAAAATCGTCACTTGTAATCCTCGATCATGGAAAACACCTACCATATCCATCAAAAAGCCCCAAAAAATCGACAGTTAAGTTCTTTCACAGCTTTAGATCTTTTGGCTATATCGTCAGAGATGGTGAAAATATTGAAAAAATTGAAGAAAAAGTGATGCATGTTATTTTTGTTGTAATTTTTACTCAGTCAATGCTACAGGGTATATTAACAAGAGAATCAAGAAATAATAGTGTGAAACAATTCCATGTAACTTTGACGAATTGCCTCAGATGGCGTCAGATCACGTCAGTTTTGACCCCGGTCCACAATGTTCGACAATGGTACTTGAACAAGAAAGTTTAAGTCTTGATCCCCAAAGTCAAGAAAATGTTTCTCAAACTGCCGAGACAGTAACAACATCAAATGAGCTGGAATTGCTATATAGTCCGATGTTCAGTGAATTACTCAATGGAACTTCTCCTGTTGTGTCAAAGTCTTCCACTGTACATGCTGCTGATAATCCCGATAAACGTCAACAACATAACACAACTCACACTTCTACAACAACCGATGTTGCAGATCCACCTCCATTGAACATTCAATCAACACATCAAACTCATAACTCTAAGAGTACCAACATGTCACTAGGCACCTGAGACATTATTTCAAGCATAAACCAATACCCTGGAAATGCACCAATTTGACGAAGTTAATTTATCAACATCTTTAGTAACACCGTTACAAAAACAACGGAGACATCCGACTCGTCATGTTGAATGTTCCGTCAAACATGCATATTTCTATCAACAACCATCCTCCGCACAACGATGGACACAAAATCATCCATTAGATACAAGTCATTAGAAAACCTTCTCAATCAATTAGATCCAAGACGTCAGCTAGAAACAGATGGCGATATGGTGTATGTTCGCACTCACACAACCGTGACTCGAACCGAACCAAAGAACATCAAAGAAGCCATGGCTGATTCTGCATGGATTGAATCAATGCAGGAAGAACTTCATTAGTTTGATTCAATTAATGTATAGGTATTATGTCACAGACCACTTTGCAACAAATGTCATTAACTTTAAAGGTGTCTCTGGAAAATACAAACGTGATAAGGAAAAATACTGTTATTCACTAACAAAATCTCGTCTTGTAGCTAAGGGATATGCTCAAAAGGAAGGAATTGATTTCGAAGAGTCATTTGCACCAGTTGCTCGGTTGGAGGCCGTCCGGTTGTTCATTGCGTACGCTGCACACAAATCATTTACCGTATACCAGATGGACGTCAAAACAGCATTTCTTTACGGACCTCTAAAGGAAAGAAGCGTACGTAAACCGAACCATATGATTGTTGACCCATAGCATACTGACAAAGTTTTTTACCATCTCAAGAAAGCAGTATATGGTCCAAACAAGGTCCAAGAGCAGGTATGATGAACTCTCCAATTTCCTGGTATCCAAAGGATTCTCAAAAGGTTCTATTGATCCAACTCTGTTCATAACTAAACATGGGGAAGACATATTGCTTGTGCAAATTTACGTTGATGACATTATTTTTGGTTCTACGAACCCAAAACTTTCAAAATGATTTGAAAAACTAATGCATAGCAAGTTTGACATGTCTTTGATGGGAGAGCTGAAATTCTTTTTAGGAATTCAGATCCACCAATCCCCCTCCTCTGTATCTTTATAAACTAAGCCTAAGTATGCTTCAAGAGATACTTTAAAAGCATGTATGACATATGTGAATAGCATTGTGTACAACCAAATGGGCTACAAACACCTTGATGCTGACTGAGTGGTACTCTTCCGTCGACCAAACGAAATATCGTAGTATTGTCGGAGCACTCATGTACCTAACCAAGTCGACCAGATATTGTACAGTGCAAACCAGGTTATTGTGCTCTCTATCAGCGAAAACCCGACTGAGAAAACATCTCACCCCGGTTAAGCGGATCTTTCGGTACCTTAAAGACTCCATTAACATAGGTCTCTAGTATTCGAAGGAAACCAGTTTTGAACTAACTGCTTTTTCAGATTCGGATCACGCGGGTTGTCTCGATTCACGTAAGAGTACATCTGGTGGCATACAATTTCTAGGATGTGATAATTAGTCAATCTGGTCCAAACCAGAAAAAGCTAATGGAACTGCAACCTCAATGTCTTCAACACAAGCTGAGTATAGTGTCCTTATCAGCGTGTTGCGCACAAGTTCTATGGTTGAGAACTCAGCTCACATATTATGGCTTCCACTTTGATAAAATACCAATGTATTGTGACTCAAAAGCAGCCATAGCCATCTCGTGCAATCCATCCAACATTTCCTCACCAAGCACATCGATGTCAATAACACTATCATAAAGAACAGGGTTTTTGAAAAGGATATTAATTGAATATTCGTTGTCGAACTGAATACCAGTTAGCTGACTTGATTACTAAAGCATTATTAAGAAATATTTATAAAGTATCTATGTCAGACACACGTTATGAATGTATACTCACATGAACTGGAGGTATCTGCAATTGAATTCTGCTGGAGAGGCCATCAAACAATAATTTGTTAAATATTTATTTCTCTCTTTTTTTTTTTTTTTTTGTTTTTATTTTTGATTTATAAAAAAAATTTGAAAAAGAAAATACAAAAATATAAAACCAACAAAAAGAAAATAGAAAAATATAAAACCTAGAAAAACAAAATATAAAATCAGAAATTTTTTCAAAAAATACCAAAAAGAATCTTCTCGACATGTCTTTTGGAATCGATAACATTTACGTACCTAGAAATATTGATTAACATCGACACATAAGGGCGTTGTAAATGATGTTCGAGCAAGAGTTTTCAAATGCTTTACAAACATGTCATTTCTAAAATTGTTTCTACATGACTTATGTACAATTTCAGTGCATAACTCGGTCCAGAATGTTATAGGAAGTTACGCTCCATGCGCTTACCTCTAAAAATAGAAGAGAAGGCTTCAATCATGTTGTTTTTAAACGTGAACACGAATTTTTCAAAAAGAACTTTCAATGTCAAAATGTCTGCAATATAATTTGTGTATTTTTCCATAAAAAGGTGGTATTATGGTTAAAATTTGTTGTGTTTCAACACTTACCCTTCCTCCTCGAATTTTTTTCAAAGAAATTGTAGACGTAGAATTCATTTTATGTGAATCAATTTCCGGAGGGGGAGCTTTTTTTAAAACCAAATCCTTTTTAATGTTCGGATACATTTCATAAATGGTCAACTTTAGGTTAACCAAACACATTTTTGAATTAAAATGTGGAAACTTAATGTCAATTAATAATATACATTGTTCACTGTAAGCATCTCACTCGTCTTTAACATTTTGTGGTGTCATATCAATTTTTCAGTTTCAATGTCAATTTTAATAAATATTGGTATCCCACATATAATGTTGAAGGAGAGCTATCCGGAAAATGAATTCATCAATATCGTGGTATAATTTTTCTCCCCATGGAATTTTTCATGTCAAATTTTAATCAATTGGTATTTCAAATACTAAGTGTTTTATTATTTAAAATAAGGGGAGAAAATTGTAATTAAAATATGATATACACGAATGTGATCTTTAAGACTCTAAGTGCAACTCTTTCCTTCATGTGCTAAACAATTTCGAATCTCGAGCCCATTGTAGGGGGGTATTTTCAAAATAACAATGTCTGAAAATGGTTTTATAGTGGTACGGTCTCTATAACCCAACAACCTATTAATTTCCACACGCTGATTCTGAAGTCAAAAGGAGGTTAGGTTAAGGTATAATTCCTGACGTTCCAACAGAACCCAGATGGACTACCCCAGAGGACACTCCATCAGTTAGAAAATAGCAGTCCTTAGTTAAGAATGGAGAAGAATGTGTATAAGGGGGAAAATGCCGACTAAGAGTGGACTAACACTGAACAATCACAACAAGGTGTTATGTAAATGACGTCTTGGTACGCAGTGAAGGGGGAGTTTTTGAAGAATGAAAAATAAATGTTAGGGATAAAGGTGAAAAGAAGAAGCCCCCCAAACAACTTAGCAAGACCAAACCGGGTCCAATAAATAATCTAAACAAAATCACAATGATGATGTGATATTGAAGAAAGTCGTCATGTACCCAGTGATGCAATACACAACCCTTCCCAGCCATTCAAGTTTCTCTCAAAAAAGAAACTTGACCATTATTTGTCAAGGAGGAGATACACACGTTATCTATTGACATCTCACTCTGAGATTGTTAATATTGAATAGGTGGCAGTCTGCTCCAGCCTCCGATTACTAAAACCAAAAGTGCACAAATCGAGTCTAGAGCCAGAAGAGATCAAAGTATAAATCTCATTAGGACACAATGTCAAAATACACTTGTTGAACACCATAAAGTTCACAAGTTGTAACAAAGAGTCTACGCATTACCTTAATAATCTTGCCAAAACATCCAAAGACCGAGTGATACTTAAGTATTCACAGTGAAGATGGAAATCCTGCTTGAGCCAACATCAAACAAGCTCTTGGTAGGTGACTTGCAAGATTCTATATGAATCGAGCTTGTGATAACTGGATATCAATTTTGGTCCAGTAAATGAATTGACGACTAAATCAGAAAGATAGTAACTATCTGATTCACTCTTACCGTGTTGTCTGCTTTGAGACGTTCCGGTAATGAGAACTAGCAAGCATGATGAATCTAATACATCTGTGTTAGAAGATCCTACGCTTTGAGCTGGAAACCCTGTCAAGGAGATTCTTGAATCTATCTCTCTACCTATTAGACTGATCAAAGGTTAATAATTATACTATAAAACGGGAAACCAGAGGTTAATGCAATCGAACTCAAGATGAATGACAAAGCCATATTCATCTTTTATTGCTAACTGTCTTATTTCAGGTTTAGAAGATGGTGTTGCGGGCCTCATTCTAGCGAAGTAGGATTCAAAACCACATCTCATACTCATGAGCTTCAAAGTCAATCGTTTCAACATCAAGATTTTGATTCTAAACTTCGCCCACCATCAAAGAGCCCTCAAGTCAAATTAAAGAATAGACATTTGGGAGATTGTTTAGACGTTATAATCCTATCTGTCAAACAAGGAATGTAAAAAATATGAGCATGTTTGGTCAAATAGCACAAGATGATCAAGGAAGTCAAATCAGATGCTTCAAGTCAAGGAGATTATGCAAGATAACCGATCTCAAGCACTCAAAAGTAAAAAAGATAAAGGCCAAGATCAAGATCACAAAGCCATGAATGAACAAAGCCATTACCAAACAAGACAAGACATAGACCTAAAACAAGGCAAAGCATAAAAAACGTCAAAAGTCCATATCTTTCAACGTTAGGGGAGACAATGATAAAACAAAGAAACTCCTACAAAAATTCATCAGTGGGTGGACGAAGGAGTTGAAGAAAGAGACCTCAACATTGGGTGAGGATTGTTAGCCCTTAATTTATATTAAGTCAAACAAGAATTTAATACGTACTTATTAAAAGTCAAATTGGGTACCTTGTAACATTAATAGGCTAGTCGGGTTCAACGGGCTTGGATTGTAATCTAATATTGTCCGTGTTTCGGGCTCAAAGCCCAAGATAAGCCAAGCCCGGCCCAAGTTAGAAAGCCCACATGCCACTTATGGCTCAAGGGTATAAAAGAAACCCTCTCCACACATGGAGAGGGTGTTGGTTGCATTTCTCATTTTGTATGTGTGTGTAATCTACCACTTTCTCTCTCTAATCTAACTTTCCAAGTTTCCTTTTTCTTCCTTTCTTTTCTTCTTATTGCCGGCTCACATAGAGCTTATTTGGGTTTGCTTATTGTTGTGAAAGGATAATATTTATAGGATAACAGTATTATATACGGTGTATCGTTGATGTGGATACGGTATATTCTTCAAAGTCAGGCAATGATCTTTTGATTCGTCAAAGTCTTGGATACGTAGTATAGGTCTAGAATAATACAACGTATTGGCTGTCAAATCAGTAGACTTTCTCAAACTCTTCATTTAAGCTCCAAAATGCGTGCCTTTTTGTTAATCTTCACTAAGTACTCCATAATTACTGCAATTCTCAAATAAAAGCAATTAAGTAACAATTCTTTGCAATAATTATACAAAATTAGTTAATTACATGGGATAAATGATGCTGTAAAATAGACTTTATTTGATGTCATCAAATATCCCCCCACTTGAATCCTACTTGTCCTCAAGTAGCCTTTAGAAGTTTTTAAAAAATATATCCCTAAAGGATATTTTCTTTTAAAGCATTTATTTGATCATTTTTAACAAAAAACAACCCAAACACTCCACAGAATAGGAAGAGAAAACACTCAAATCACTCAACTAATCATATGTGGAAACTGTTAACTAATTCGCTCAATGCTCGTATATGATTCGTCTGCGAGTATTCTATCAATATGCTTTTGTTGGCAAGGATACACATCACACATAAAAACCGCTAAAGCTAAGGGAGTAACAGTTTTATAAGAGTAAATTTGGGTTTGTATAAAAGGATGAGGTTGATTACTCTAACTACTCTATATCGATACCAATATTCCAGGAGGGGCGACAAAGACCACACATATACACCGTAACGACTGGATAGACCACAATGTGACTGTCACTGATTGTGCTACCCACCTCGAAAAGGCAAAGAGTAGGTAAAAGTAGAGTAATAAGGTATGATCTTCTAACTTTCCACCCAATAGTAATAAACCAACAAGGCACTGAACATGATCATGGCCGTAACGACGGAATAGAACATCACATCGATCACATTCCTCATATCGCAGTAAAACCCATTGTTAATGATTTAGGAAATGGAGATAAATAATTGATTGTTAATAAAATTACGAAAACAAATAGATTAATGTCTAAAATCCAAGTTCTTAGGACACTTTTTTATTTCCCGACCGTTACGACATGATAAAGACCACAACTATTACCAAGATACCTCTTGATCATAGATAAAAAACAACCTAAGTTGGCATTCCCGTAACGGACAACTTCCAAACATCCCATACTTTACATACTTTACAAGGCAAGTGGCGATATCTACCACTTTATACAATACTCTACATCGTCGATTTGTATCAACGAATAATCGATCCTTCGTGTAATTCCTTCGGTAGTTGCGAAACAATTATCTTCAAACTTTCTTCTCTTTTTTGTTGCGATTTTTCTAATTTTTTTTGTTTATTTTTTTTATGCTACGAAACTCGGTGTAGTTTCACCATCTTCATGATCATAATAATTCTGGATAATTCCTTCAATAATTTCTTTATTCTTCGAAGTACCAACTAATATACGATGTAAGTAAAAATATTGACTATAATATACATTCCCATTTGCGATGTGCAAATTCTTCCAACCGTACCAAAGATAGAAAATTTTGACACAAGGCTCGGGAAATACAAACTTTACACTTTAATCGACTAGCAACTGTAAAATAAACTTAATCTAACAGGGTAGGCTAAGGTGTAAAGGTGTAATGAAACAAATAATTGGTGTAATTCCTAAAGAATTGGCTCTACGGATTGTTCTAGGGGTATCTTACTCTTAAAATGAGAGTAAACAAAGGGTTTATACAGGGGTTAACTAACCGATGTAGTTAGTTAATAAGCAACATGTATAGGCATTTTGGGTGTAATCCTAAAATTTACCAGTTTAAACAAGTTACTCCATCTAGATCCATAGTACTTATCACTGCGGTCTCGAACAGATATACCAAGCCAAGTTCTAAAGTCTACTACATCACCGGCACACTCATATTTTGTAGAATTTGGGTAAACATTTGGAAACGGATAAGGTTAAATCCTCACAATATCTAATAAGGGTTATTGTGTGCGGGTTATATATCAAGTAATTTCACAAAAGTATGCTTGAATTTTTTTTAATTTAAGCATTTTAGTGTGAAAAATAGGACAAGTAAACATTCTAATTCAATCCCCCACTTGAATTATGCAACGTCCTCGTTCTATAGATAAAACATTAAATACGGGAATTAAAAAGAATTAGAATGAGAAACTCCCCTGATATTTGCTTGGTAGATTCTCCATGTTGAGTTTATTGAGCAAGATTGTGTTGAACAACCGCCTTGAAGTTTCAAGACTCCAACACTTTAAGATCTACAGATTTGTAAATTCTCCACCAATATTCGTCGGTATTTATTTCACGAGGTCCTGTGTAAAACATAGGAAAAACATGTGCATTCCTATCTTGGTACCTACGGTTAATTTAAACTAAACTAAACAAACTAAATACGAGTCAGTCTGGTGAATACGCCGTATCATGTGCATGAATCGCCGTATTGCCAAAACTGACAATAATGTTTTTTTAAAGTGCATAAAAAGTAAAGACTAATAACGTCCGGACAATCAATACGCGTATGGTATGAGGGCGATAACCCGTATTGAGTCTGGGAAGACATACTCAAAAAATTAATAACATTCTGGGTGTCCTCCCGGAACACTTTTATTATAGCAACGTCATTAAAGATAGACTTCTCAGCTTCCACATACTTGAAATCACTCTCTCTTCATTATGCTCTATGGTGTGGAAAACCTGCTTGGTTTCGTAACATATTCATGAACTATGGTGCTAAACTTACTACCAGGCTTGATTCTATCATACGCAAACAAATCAAAATGTTACATCATGATATATATACAAAAATATGAGAACATGTTTCAAAGTCAGATACATCACGATATGAATAATAAATATACAAAAGATATAAACAAAGGATAAGGATAGGGATCATGGGTTTGGCTGCTGTGGGTCCTGTTGGGATGTGGAGGTGCTGGCCTTACCAGTCCTCTGCCTAGTGCATCTTTAGAATGCTGCAGGTGAGCTCCCTCGAAAAGTTCCATCGAATGCCTGGTATGTCAGCCCACCAGCCTCCATCAGCTGTGCCATACTTGAAATCATCCATGTGGAGAATCTCCCCTGATCAGTCATCGATCTCTCTATAAGTCCGCGTAAACTCCTGACATCCCTACACAGTCTCTGCATCTCCTCCTCAAGTCTCCCTAATCTCTGGGGCATAGTCCTAGCAGCAACTAGAGGTGGTAGTGGCTGGGGTGCTTGTACGGGTGTTGGAACAGCCTGGCCACCCTCATCATCAATAGGAGCATCCTCAGCGGCCTCGGGGGCACCAACCATAGCATTGGGCTGCCTCTTTGGTCCCAGGGCTACCCAAACCCATGTATAATCAATATCAACACAGATCTGCAACCTCACTAACTCAGCCATATCAATAACCGAAAGTGCAGGGGCAATAACCGTCA
Source organism: Tanacetum coccineum (assembly GCA_026074375.1). Taxonomy (NCBI): domain Eukaryota; kingdom Viridiplantae; phylum Streptophyta; class Magnoliopsida; order Asterales; family Asteraceae; genus Tanacetum; species Tanacetum coccineum. Next base: position 11,070 of record BQNB010001753.1, on the reverse strand, counting down.
ATCCCTGGAGTATCTCTGCAGTCAGGAGTCCAAAATGCTTAGCCAATCGAGCTAGAAACTTTCCACCAGAAATATGAGCCCCGCTCTTCCTCCCAGCAACAAACAATCTCAAATACCTAGCCAATAAATAAGGGACGTTAACCGAGCCAACGTCCATCCCTCTCAAGTAGAACAAATCAGTCACGGTCACCTTCTCAGGTGCTTGACTCCTCCCAGTAATACTACAAGCAATCAACCTATGGCACAGCCAAAGAATCGGATCCCGAATCGCTGTGTAAGACGGGGCTGTGCCAAGGAAATCTCTAGCAGATGAGATCCCTATCCAATAATCCCTCAGATCTCCCTTATCGGGGATCTGTCTTGCACTATCGGCCTAGTAAGCACTGAATCCAACAGTCTCCATCTCCTCAGTAGTGTGTAATCCTAAGGCTAAAATAAACTGCCTCCAGCTCAGGCACCTCCTAGATCCACCCAACTGAAACTGTAGAGCTCCAGGCGTGTCTAAATCAAGTATAGCCTTTCCAAACCTAAATGTACTGAAAAACTCCAGAATAAGCTCGTATACCAACGGACCCCTGATATCAAATAGTCGCCTCCAGGCTCGGCTAGTGAACAAACTCACTTCCTGAGCATTCCTGTGCTCCATAAGCATCCTAGCACTCAACCTTTCAGCCATCAAGTCTGGTAATCACCCAAAATCAAATACCTGCACCCTGTGCACCTCCCTCCTGTATATCCTAGCCAATCTCGTCTCGAAATCTATAATATCAGCATCTGAGTACTATAACCCCTCGTACCTAAGGTATTGGTGCCTCTGATCATGTGGTGGAAGAGCCATATCTATAAAATCAACGAGAATTGCACAAAGATTATAGAATTTTAAACAATCTGTTCTGAGGGTGGATAAGGCGTATTCATAAATGGATACGCCGTATAAGGATCAATTTGGTCAATACGCCGTATAGATGTTAGTCAATATGGCGTATGGTTTTGAAAACTCAGGATCCTATTTAAGTCAATACGCCGTATTCATTTTACTGAATACGTCGTATTGGGGTTTTAAAGTGGGGTAAAATTTGGTCAATACACCGTATCCATGTGAGTGGATACGCCGTATTGCTCTACAATATGAAAACGAAAAAGGGGGTTCCCCTTTTTACCCATTTTGACCCATTTAACAATTCTACCAAACAGCGTATTCTTGTTCGGGGGGGGGGGGGGGGGTAAAGAAACTTAAGAAGTTCTAAGGCATACCCCTAAATCTATAAACCAAACCCTAACCCTAATTAAATTTAAATCCAAAAATCAAAAAGGAGAAAAGGGGAAAGTTTATTACCGTATAATCTTCACGAAGAAAAGAGTGATTACGAATAAAAAACAAGAGATCTCCAGGAATTTTAAGTGGTAAAATCGTTTGTGTGTGTGGAGTGAAAATTTGTGGTAAAACTCAATCTGGCGTATCAGAGGGGTTTTTATACCCAAACTCGATACGCCGTATTGATTATTGATTAATACGCCGTATTGGCGAGTTTTATTGACTTAGTCAACTTCTATTAAAAATAGTGGATACGCCGTATAGGTTTTAACCTAATACGCCGTATCCATCCTTGGAGACCAATTTTCCTAAATTAAATAAAGCAAAGAATACGTACCTTGGCCTCCGCAATAATTCCTGTGTAAATCCCATCCTTATAATACCGTTTAGGGTCGAACGGAATGCCAAACGGCACATATAAATTCTTAATGAGATAGAATAGCATTCCGTTTACGTAATAATTCCAAATCACGATATTTACATTTAATTTCATGACAAAACTTCCCGTTCTGAAAGTTTAGTGATTTTATCGTGACTTGTTTCAGAAAGCATATTTGACCCTTGTGTAATTTCATTACCCCCCGAAGACTGTATTATATCGATCTCATTATCATCATTGTCTTTTTTCGACTTTAAATCATCGGGATGAATAATGTTGAAGGGGAAAATATCATTAAAGTACAAAACGTTTTGTTCCTTTTCATCATATTCAGACAATGATGTTTCATCATTTAAATCAAATTCATCGATATGTTGAGGGTTTAAAATTGGTTCAGTTAATAAATCTGATTTAGACGTTTGAGCATCATTATAAATAATGGCTGGAAATTCATTCTCAAAATCTTTAAAGAAGTCTAAATCATCAAAACAACTGATCGTAGGCTCAGGTGATGGAAATGAAGGCAAATTGACTTTTTCATTATCATTTTCCAAATCTGTTTTAAATCATTGGTAGAAATAATTTTATAAGAAAACGAGTTTTTATCAAAAATTACCATGTAATCTTCATCGTCAGAGTCGTCAAACGAAATTCTGAAGTCAATTTCATCGTTAAGAGAACTTATCGTGGGTTCACAAGAAAGTGTTTTAGATGATACCCCGTCATTAAAGGCTATAGCTAGGAATTCATTTTCAACGGATCTGAGGTCGAGAATGTCTTCATCATACCAGATTTTACCATACTTAGTAGTTTCCCAGTTAAACACTTTCCCACGTTTTTGAGTTTTTTCTTCCTCGAGCCTGATGTATTCCTCCATAGTAATGTTCAAATCGTCCATCCTGAAACAATGTTACTAGAAAAACTATTAAATAACCAATACGTCGTATTCAGTGAACCAAATACGCCGTATAACACAAACGGAGTAAGCAAACAAGCAGGAATATAAACTACTCTAAACTATATTAATCCTAAGGGTTAGATTTAATGTTAAAAACCAAAATATCAAAGAAAAATCAAGATTAATTTTCACTCCCCGGCAGCAGCGCCAAAAACTTGATGTGTCGTTGTGTGGTGTATATTTTTATGATTCAAGTTTTAAATTTATATTTTGCCGACTTAACCAAAAACAACACTCTAACGGGCAGTGTACCCAATCGGTGGTAGATTCATGGTAAGTAGGGTGTCGAACACTTAAAGCGAGGTTAAATCTCTTAATTTATTTATATTTTGGTTATCTAATCTAAGTAATTCTAATCTAAGTCAAGCCTATGTTAATCCTATGTTAGTTCTAATCCTAATTCTAACAGGTAAAAGGGGGGTTTCAGCCTGAGAGACTGGCACGGGTTTGGTTGGTGACTATAATCAATTCAAGACACTTTAACCCACGCAAGCAAATTAACAGAAGATAAAAGAGTGGTCGAGCCTTATGATAGAAAACTGTATTAGCCATTATTAATCCGATTAGAAGTTGGTTTGTTTATTCAGTGCAATGATTACTTATCTCGAAGAGGCATATCATTCTTAGACTTAGGCGAGACTTCATCCTAAGACCTAGACACATTATGTTAGCCTCAATTCATTGAGTCGAACAAGGAAGTTTGGTCACTCTACGATGGAGCTTCGGTCTTTAATTAGTTAATGTTGTAATAGTATAATGTCGGGAATCGGGCTCGATAGATAATCTAATATTGTATATGTTTCGGGTTTAATCCCAAGCAAAACCCGAGCCCGGGTCCTAGTTAAATATCTCGCGCGTCATTTAACGCGACGAGGTATATAAACTCTTTTCTATTTAGAAAAGAGAAGTTGTTAAGTTGTTCAAAAATATCTTTTCATTTTCTCTCTCATTTCTCTCTCCTCTTTCTCTCTCTAAACAACTCACTCTCTTTCTCCTTTCTAGTTCGATTCGTGTATGATATATGTTATGAAGTGCACTAGATCCAGCTGAATGATAGGTCGCATACAAAAGCACGTAAATAAGTATGAATTGATGAACATAAACAAGCGTCAACGATAAATAAGCAATCCAATATAAAACAACACCAAACATCAGATCTTCATATAATGGCATAAATACCTGAAGGAATTAACCTTCAAAACATCATAAATTAATACAAGAGTAATAGGGTTTTAGCCAAGGTAAACTAACCGAGTTAACGAATGATACCAAAAACTGAACGATTACAAAAGTATAAATAAATTATACAAACGTTGTATTCTATGGTTGGGAATGCGTTGCAAGACCTCTTCTGCTCTTTTTCTCCTCTGAAAATCAACTTTTGTGGTTTAGGTATCGAGAATATGATTTAGCACACTTAAAACTTGTTTTTGAGTTTTGTATTTATAGGGTCTGGAAGTCGGTTCGATACGGCGTATCCAAGGGATTGGATACACTGTATTGAAGTTTCTTGGAGTAAGGACCACGTTTGATATCTTCCAGAATATTCACATACTATATCTTCAATACGGCGTATTGACATCTTCTGGATACGGCGTATTGATCTTCTTTCCTTTGTGGTCTTTGGTGAGTGCAGGTCATGATACGCCATATCTTGATGCATACGTCGTATTGGTCTTCAGAATAGTAAATCTTCAAAATATCTTCATTTAAGCTCCAAAATGCGCGCCTTTTGCTAATATTCACCAAGTACTCCATAATTATTGCAATTCTCAAATATATACAATTAAGTAACAATTATTTGCAATAATCATACAAAATGGGTTAAATACATGGGATAAATGATGCTATAAAATAAACGTTATTTGATGTCATCATGGACCATTAGCTTGATCTTGAAGACTTCTTTTCATCTTGAAATACAGTTTTTGTTGAAGATCAACTGATGAAATTGTTTCGGTTGAAGTGGTTGTGGTAGGATGAACTTGAATAACATTACTTTGTACGTAATTCTTGAAAAGGTCTTCTATAATCTTTGGTGCTTGTGCATTAAATTCTTGAGAAACAAGATCTGGTACTTCTGAACGAAAAGGCATCACGATCTTAAATTATGTGCAAGCAATGCATGACTTCAGTTATTTTCATCAAATCTTCTGTACCTTTTCAGCGTTGTAATATACCTAATGAAGAACTGATCACTTGCTTGCGAGTCTTTTTAGAACTGTTTAGTTGTTACGGCACATTCAATGTCAATGTTGGATCATATACCCATTACGTCTACACATCATTCCGGTCGCACCTGGAGAAGAATGTACTTACGAAATTTGGTCGTTTGAATGTTAGTGTTAGATGTAGTTTGTGGTTGGAGTGGTACACAATTCCGTCAATTTCTTAAGTATATTCTTATCTGAAGTAAGATTTTCCTAGGAATCTAGGTTGGAGTGGGAATTGGTGTCTGCATCTCCTCTTCCTAGTCACCAAACAACCCATACTCACATCTTCCTCCTCATCTACCTTCTCTCATCTTTGTCATCATATCAACAAGTTCTGGATTGTCCTTATGACTCCCGAGATCTAAGATATCCTCAAAGTCATCATTATCTTTTTCTCCTTCAACCACTTTTTGTTGTCTAATGGTTATTTTTAACAATTTCCGTGGTGAACTTGATTCTCCAACACTCTGCTTCCTCTTCTTCCCTTAAGGACTAGCAACAAAAAAGGTAGGTGTCCTATGGGCTCTAGGTGTAGACCTTTGTGTTCCTTGGGTAGAAACAACCGGTTTTTGGGTTGATTCATTGGAACAACTACATTCATAAACACCGTCTCATACTCCTTAAAGTCATCAGTGGCAGTCGAATCATCTTAGTAAAAAAGCATCCAATTATGCATCCCTCGTACACCAGCACAATGCTCAATAGTGTATACACACTAACCAATGGAATATCATCCTTGATAGAATGATAATCCTCTTCAATCCTTTGAGGAATCTCTGGGAATTTCTTCATCAAATCATCAATTATAAGCTTGATGAATCGAGGATACTGGATGGCTTCTTTCTTTTGTCTCACATTGTTCATGAAATCCCACCATAGAAGAGCAGCATAATCAACATTTGTTCGGTTGATCACGGCATGAAACATTTGGATAATGTTGATCTTTGTTTGATCGTGTCCAGATGTTCTTATGGTTAAGTAAGCAGGTTGAACACCTTGAACATTGTTTGCCATGGTTGAGCTAGATTCTTCATGTAGAAGGCGCTCACTTTATCAACCACACCTTGATAGCCAACCCTGTTCATGAAAGAAACAATAAATACAATGTATGACTGGAGGCGACAAATGGATTTTCAGGAGTTTCCACTAGCAAATGAAGAATGTCTCGAAACATATCCACAGTGTAAATAAACTCTTGAGTATTCAGTATAAACTTGATCATTTCTTCAGGACCAGGTACTTTGCTAACCGTCCTCTAGAATTGTTGTAGATAGATAACAGGGACATCAGCGGTGGCAGTTAAAGCATAGCTTAGTGGATGATCAAGTAGAATCTGCCCAACGATCTTGCATTTAGGAGCATGAAATACTCTGCAGCACCGCTTAATTGTTGCATCTCTCAATTGTATGAAATCTTAGAACAAGTTGAGCAGCCGGAATTACTTGTTGATCCATGTTAATACTGTATATGACAAGAAAAGTATAGTGAAAAGAGAATAAAGTTTATGTAATACACATTTATATACACAATTTTTGTCTCTTTCCAAATCTTTTGTTTTTATATGCACTGCAATTCTTTTTGACAAATTCTGACCATTTGCTTTCTCATGTATGCCAATTCTTGCTTTTCGGGCACAATGTCATACGTTTTATTATTTCGATTTTATTCTTTTGATCCTCATTTGTTCATCATGGCATTATCTTTTTCGAGCATACATTGAATGCTTTTTCCGCGTATGGATTTTATCTCTCTTTCTATTTTGAGATTCTTTATCAAAAAACATTTGTGAAATGATACTCTTTCAAGAATAATAAAGATATACTCTGATTTGTTAGAAACACAAAACTGTGACAACTTATTTGAAGTTTAAGAAATTTAAGAGTATAATATTCTTTAAAACACATTTTAGTAAAAGAGTACCAGTTTCTGACACAAAGATATAGCCTTTTCGATTAGAAATTGAAATAACTTTTCCAAAACACAACTTTTTCAAAGATGTCTGAAAACAATGATTATACAACCAATCTAATGAAACATAAATTGGATGGTCACTAAGCCACTCACTCCTCATTTCATTCAATGCATAAAACAGCCAAAACCGGACATGACTTAGACCATTTACCTAATTATGTACAATAGATAGTCATGAATTATTTTTTACGGTTGTTTGAAACGAATCTTTTTCAAAACATTGAACTTGGATGTACAATAGTGTCAATAAGAACCGGCCACGGTAAGGAATTTGATAATGAGGTGCAATTTGGAGAGTTTTGTAATGCCAATGCTGGAATTACACATAACTTCTCAGCTCCATGCACTCCTCAATCAAATGGTGTGGTTGAAAGGAAAAATAGGACACTTTAAGAAATGAGTAGGAGTATGTTGAATGAGCAATCGTTACCATAAAAGTTTTGGTGTAACGTCGTAGATACTTCAACATACATTCTCAACCGAATCATAATTAGATCCATCCTAGGAAAAACACCTTATGAACTCTTAAGAGGTAGGAAACCTACTCTTGATTACTTTAGAGTGTTTGGAAGCAAGTGCTTTATTTTAAACACTAAAGACTATCTTACCAAGTTTGACCCAAAGTCATAGGAAGGTGTCTTTTTAGGTTACTCCCAAAATAATAAAGCCTACATCATCCTTAATAAACATACTAGGAAAATCAAAGAATCATTCAACATGACATTCGATGAAACTCCTCCACCCTCTAAGATATCACCATTGGTGGATGATGACTTAGATGAAGAAGAAACTATTAAGGTTACCGAAAGGAAAAACTTAGAAAATGACATTGAGGATGACACTCTAGAGATTGACGAAATAGTCATTATTAAGGAATCTAGGAACCATCCATTAGAAAATGTCATAGGAAATCTTAACCAAAGAACCCTTAGGTCACAAGCCCAAAACCAAAGTAACTTCTTTTGTTTTATATCAACTATAGAACCTAAGAATGTGAATGAAGCCTTAACGGATAAAAGTTGGATAGTCACCATGCAAGAAGAATTAAATCAATTCATTGCCAACGACGTTTGGGGTTAGTTCCACAACCAAGGAATATGACAATCATAGGAACTAAGTGGTGTTTAGAAATAAGTTAGACGAGAATGGTGTCGTTTCTCGAAATAAGGCTAGGTTATTTGCTCAAGGCTATAATCAACAAGAGGGCATCGATTATGATAAAACTTATACCCCAGTTGCTAGACTTGATTCTATTAGTGTCACACCTTGTCAGTGGCGGAAACACGGGATGCGACTATACCGTTCATCGCACAAGATACAAGATCATACACTTTACAATTTACATAGAAAAGAGATTTGGGTTTGCATAAATTTTACAAGTTAAGACTTGACAATAAAATAAATAAACCCATCTTGACCCAATTCCCTTGGGTTTGCATCTTTGCTCCTCCAACATCAATCACATACCTTTAACTGACACACCTAAAAACGATACTCGAAAACGTCAACAATAATGTTGGTGAGCTCGTAGGTTTGACCTTAAACCCAAAAGTTGTGCCAATATCTCAAACAGTGGACAAAAGTGCAATATGATAGTGAATATATGAGAATCACCCATGACTTAGCATCCCCGCTAATCATGTAAACACGACCTAGCATACCCGCTAGTCGATCACCATGCCCTAGCATCCCTGCTAGTCATGAAAACACAATATGTCACTTAAGCACCCAAAGGGCCTACCAGCTGGAGCACTATATTAGAGTAGGACCATAATAGACATGGCAAATCTTTGCCAATCACCCTTGCCATGCCAAACATAGTACACGCAAGTAAAATCACATTAGACATGGCAATTTCTTGCCAATCACCCTTGTCGTGCCAAACACAGTACACGCAAGTAAAATAACATCACATATATTCACATAGCAATCATAAGCACATATATGTCCCAAAAACAAAACCATGTTTTGTACAGTTCAAATAAAAACCAGTTGAAAACACATTTGAGTATCATTTTTCCCCAACGGAAAAACAATAGAAAAAGGGGTTATGGGAACTCACCTCAATAGCAAATAATGCAAACTGCACAAATCTCAAACTCAATGCACAAATAATCTCAACGCAAGCGCACAGCAGTACCCGGTCACGACCTAATCATTTACGACACTTTATTAATGTTTGTACAAACTTGTCTTATTGTACAAGTATTCGTCTTTACTCACACCAAGATTCTTAATTTCGTTACAAAAACCTCTTTCCTTATCATAAAACCTTTACTTTTTATCTCAAAACCGTTATCTCATAGCAAAACCGTTATCTTATAACAAAACCGTTATCTCATAACAAAACCGTTATCTTTTTACAAAACCGTTATCTCATAACAAACCATTATCTTTTACCAAAACCGTTATCTTTTACCAAAACCGTTATCTCATAACAAAACCGTTATCATTTACCAAAACTGTTCTCTCATATTATGGTTGTGTGGTAAATTACTCAAAACACTTGGGTTAAGTGTGACATCAACATCATTTATCCAAAACATCGATCACCGTTGAAACGGGACAAACGATCAAACTATCCAAGAAAATCTGACGAGAAATAAATGGGAGTTCGAAGATCAAAAATAAGCGAATAGACATCTCCGAAATGTTAAAGTATACATATACTTAAATATATTTATAATAATAAAATAATAATATTTTATTATTTTCGTCTCTTTATCGGCTAAAAAGGTAGTTATAAACCTTGTCCTTTCAACATAACCACGCTTGATCGTTAAATCTCGACACTTGAAGTTTATCAAAAGTCACGTTTCGTCCTTTAACCGAATCGACACAAAATAAGTTTTTACAATATTTTCTAAGTGTGGGATTTTTACAAAATTTTGGCATGACCCGTTCGTTTATACAATATTTTCCAAGATTTTAAAATCTCAATTCTAAACACTTTTCCAAATCCTTAAATCCAAATTTTTTTTTTCCAATTCTCATCACCTTCCGACCAAACGCCAAGTTCTATATCTCAAAATACTTTAACAAAACACATTTCCCTCCATCGACTTTCAATATTGACACGAAACATGTTTCACTTTAAAAATCCACTTTAAACGTATTAAACCACTAGTTTTTGCTTATTGGGCCTTAAGGCCCAATAGAAGTCCAAAACATATTTTCTAAGTTTCCATAATCCATTTTATTATTTTAATCCCGAAGCCAAAATATAAGTCCAAAGTATAAGTTTAAAAAAAACCATTATAAGCTATAAGCCAATATCAAGCCGAAACAATATAAACCAAATTTAATTATAAGTCGAAACCCAATAAGCTAAACCAAAATAGGCCGAACCAAATAAGCAAAATAAAATAAGCTGAAACTATTATAAGCCGAAACATATTAAGCCGAAACCAAATAAACCATAACCGAATAGACCATAAGTCAAAATATGAGCCGAAACATAATTAAGCCATAAGCTCAAAAATATAAGCCGAACTAAATAAGCCTTAAGCCGAAACCAATATAGCCGAAACAAATAAGCCATAAGTCGAAGATAAGCCGAAATAATAAGCCCAATATATAAGCCTAAAACCAAGCCAATAGGCCAAGCCCATCACTCTTTTTCTTCCTTCTTTTCTTTCTTGTTGGGCCGAAACACCCATAAGCCCAAAAAATCAAATAAGCCAAAAACTAAGCTTATTTTTAAGCATCTTTCAAAATAAGCCCAAAATGTACTTTGACAAAATACCACAACCAAAATATTCAAACTCTCGACCCTTGTTTCTTCTTGTTCGAGTTTGACGCAAGAAAACACCCCTTTTATACACTTTTCGTTTTCAAGAATTGATTTTTATGACGATCAACTTGTACAACTAGTATTAAGACACCATAATAAGCATAAAAGTACAACTTAAATCAAATTTAGAAAACTTACAACTTTTGCGAGTTTGGTTCGATTTTAACAAAAAAGAAAGACCCAAAAACCTTTTTTATAACCCGCGTCTATCTAATATCAATACACTATCGATATTTTAACCCCGTGTTCTTGGTTATCTTCAAAAATCAAATGTTTCTTGCCCCTTGGTGTTGTTCGTCCGAAATAGAAAGAGAGAGAGAAGAGAGAGATATTTTTTTGTGTTTGATTTCAAAATGAATGAATGAATGGTGGTTTAAGGTGGTGGGAGAATATATGAGTACTAGGTTGAGACAATGTTGCTTGAAAATAGCCATCTTCCCC